>RJWJ010002324.1:0-103648 GCA_004363605.1 Indri indri
AAAAAAAAAAAAAAAAAAAAAAGATGAAATCAGTGAAAATTTTAGGACTTCTTAAAGCCCAAATGTGCTACCACGAAAGTTTAGAATTCTTCAGAGCCCCAGTAACAAGAGGAGTCTACACTCACTCACAAGTTCTTTTCTGTGGAGTGCTCTCGAAAGGATGGAGTGAGGCAGAAGACCTGAGAAAGACTCCTTTGTTGAAACAAAGGCAACAAAACCGTATCTACTTTCCTGGATTTTCTTGCTTATGAAGCAAAACCTTTAAGTCACTGGGGAAGTGTCAGGAAACTCTCCTGCCTAGCAAAGCCTCAGGAGGCAAAAGTAACCTGTACTCAGATGGGTAGAGACAAAAGCTGTCTGTCCCTGAGGATAGAAGAGGAAATCCTCCCAGTTCTCCCAATAAACCTTGTACCTAGTAACAAGCAACAGTAGTCTACCACTGGAAGAGGGCCAGCAAGGAAAAGGTACAATGCCAGAGGGAAGAGGAGGGACAAGCAAAAACCATCTTTCCCTGGAGGAAACCTGCAGCACCCTGCACTGATACACAGCCGGGGCCAGATACCACAGGGAAGGGGCAGAAATGGAAAGCTTTCCTTTATAGAACTGGGAAAAAGGAGAGAATGCCCATTCCCATCACTCCTATTCAACATTGTACTGGAGGTACTATTCAGTTCAAGAGGGCAAGAAAAAGAAGTAACAGATAAATATTGGAAAGGAAGCAATAAAACTGTCTTTATTTAAAAGACAACATGTTTGTCCACATAGAAAATCCCAAAGAATTAAAAAAAAAAAAAAAGACCCCTACTAGAAACAGTGTGTTTAGCAAGCTTGCAAGATACGAGGCCAATTAACAAAAAGCAACCGTACTTAAAATATTTCTGGGAGAAATTAAAGAAAATCTTAACAAGAGAAATGTATCGTTTTCACGGATTGGAAGGCCACGTATTATTTAGATGCCAATTCTCCCCAAATTGACCTATAAATTTAAATGCAATCTCAATCAAAAGCTAGCAGGCTTTTATTTATTTATTTTTGTAAAAATGTAAAAGCTAATCCTAAAATTTAAGTAAAAATGTCAAAATTGCTAAGTTTATAATGATACTCAAAAAGAAAAAAGACCTTCAATATTCACCTCTAGAGGAAACCAGAGTACTAAATCATTATTCTGCAAACTGGTTTTATAAAAAAGCATCTAGCAAGCACTTATCCTGCCTTTCTTTCTTTCTTTTTTTTTTTTTTTTTTTTTTGAGACAGAGTCTCACTCTCTTGCCTGCGGCGAGTGCCGTGGCATCAGCTTAGCTCACAGCAACCTCAAACTCCTGGGCTCAAGCAGTCCTACTGTCTCAGCCTCCCGAGTAGCTGGGACTATAGGCATGCATTACCATGCCCGGCGAACTTTTTCTATATATATTTTTAGCTGTCCAATTAATTTCTTTCTATTTTTGGTAGAGACGGGGTCTCGCTCTTGCTCAGGCTGGTCTCGAACTCCTGAGCTCAGAACGATCCGCCCGCCTCGGCCTCCCAGAGTGCTCGGATTATAGGCATGAGCCACCACGCCCGGCCCCCTGCCTTTCTGATATAAATTTTGTTTCAGGGAAACCAAAGAGATAATGATGAAAAATATTCTTTATAAAAAAATCTAGCTAATAAACGTATTAAAATGAAAATATTAGAATATCACTATCTTGCATGCTCTAATGAAGTAATCAATAAAGGAAATGATCATCATCAGATGCTAAATAAAACCATCAGGAGAAAAGCTAATGGGGAACTTCACAATGGATGAATCAGGGCCCCAAACACCCAAACCCATTAAGGTCATGCAGTTTCTGTCTTACCCACAGGAAACACTCTGGAGTCCTGAGCCACCATGATGCAACAACACTGGAAAGGTCAGGTCCTGCTTGAGCCTAACCTTCCAGCCCTCCCTACCATCCTCTAGCAGAACTCCACCAACAGACCTTTGTCAATAACACATCAAACAGAAGAATCAAATAGCCAAGTTCTGCCTGCATGCCTGACCCACAAAATTGTGAGGTATGTGTAATAAAATGCTAGCTGTTTTAAGCCACTGTTTTAGGATAACACAGCAACAGATAACCAGAATACCAACATCAAGTTCACAAAAAGGCAAAACTAAATACATGGCTTACTACAAATAAAGAGCTGGTAGACTTCTTCAATAACAAAATATAATGGATATTACAAATACTAGATACCCCTATAAAATTAATTGTATTAGTTTCTTTCCCTTTGTAAGCAACTTTTTTCTTTACAGAGGAAGGGAAAAAAAGCTCAATATATTTGTAATCTAAGTTAACGAATAACACATTAAAGTAATATGGAGGGGGGCATAATATTTATACTAATTATTTCCTTAAAGAGGAATTCTGAGATTCAGGGAAAAATGTTTTAAGTTAAAGAGTTTTCCGAATTCCATACTGACTGTATTCCTGCATGTTTATAACTGACAGGTAGTTTTTTGACTCATAATGAAGAAGATACTCAAATCAAATGATTCTTCTCCTCCAGCTAGTACTAAAGAAAGAACTTCCTAAGTGGGATTTGATTTTATGCTTTTCTCGCTTAAGTTAAACAAATATGTCCTTCTACTTTTCTACTAAAATCAACTTCTTTGCAGATATGAACACCTGGATCTTGGACTTGAATTTACCATGTCAGAAGTGTTCTAAAAACAAAACTTCCTCTTCTGAGAGCTTAATCCTTTCTTACAGTCAGACCCAGCAATTTCACTCATGGAAAGAAAGAATATGGGAATGGAAGCAGGTGCAGAGGGGTGAGAGGGGATGAAGAAACCCATTTCAGCAACTTCCTGCAGCAACTGGCAAAAGGAACTTGAATAAGCACCCTCAACAGAATAAAAAATGCCCTTAACCTAAACCACAAAAGCTCAGCTCTATTTTAATTAGTCCCTTATACTCAGACATTTTTGTCTCAAATTATGACAAAATTTTTTGGATCTCAGCTGAATTCATCGTAGCCCGCAATTCAAACACAGGGAAATGTCATTGGTACTAAACAGGTAAAAAGTAAGAGCACAGTCAACAGAAATACTGCCTCATGAATAAATTTCTCCATCCCTAAATTTTCAGTTTAAGAGAAATAATGTCCAGTTCATAGAGCAGAGAGAAGCCACAAGGCCAAGCCATACAATAAACCACATTATTTAGGTCAGGAGTAAAATGACTAAAAGGGATGGAATGCTGGTGACAATATTCAACACCTTCATTGGTAGCATGAGGCCTTTCAGCCTGTTTAAGACAGGAGCACTAAAGAGGAGATCATATTTAAGGAAAAAATGTTGACAGCTCATCAATTGATTTTCAATGAAAATGCTAAAAAAAAATTAATAAAGTAGTTAAGCTGCTGAAATACAGTTTCACCAATTAGCTTAATGTCAGAGAATTCTAATTAGGTGTCTTGAGATTGCTATTTAGTGTTTAAGCCTTCAGAGTGCCAAATTCTCCTTTTCACACAAACTGGTTGCAAAATTAAAGACATTAGGCTGCCTTAATTACATTATCAGAACAGCTGGGATTAGGCAATCTCTGAAGTCAAGACGGCATTCTTTTGTCACAGGGTGGAAATCCCTGGCTTTCCAGGGTGCCGGATTTTGGTGCCATTCCATATCTCACCCATACAAAGCAAGCTGCATTAGAAACAAAAAATTTGCAGACAAAGAATAGAGAAATGCTCAGCAAATAATGAACACATTACCGAAAAAGAAAAGGTAGGTGAAAAGATTAAGCCTGAAATCGGTAGGTTTTGCTAACACCTCTACTGGCGGCTGGCCTGCCAACTCTCCGGTGGCAATAAGACTAAGGGAAAGCTCTGTGAACTTGCTTGGCCAGTGGAGACAACTCTGTTATCTAAAGCTGAAGCACATTTATACTCCCTCATCCCAAGGGGTGTGAAATTAGCAGCTATTGTTTTTACACATTTTTGCCAACACAATGCCTTTTATGTCTTTACATTGTTTATAAAGCTATGTTTTCTTGCACATGGGAACCCTTTTTTTAATTCTAATTTTTTAAGCAACAGGATTGGCTCTCCTTCCCCCTTCCCTACTCCATTCCTTATACCTCTAAACAACCAATGTTTTTATAATGGACTCATTTGACAGCATGATTTTTCCCAATTAAAAATCAGTAAAGATTGGGATTGAGGGTGGTAGGGATGCCCATAATTCATCGCACAGTGGTCAATCTGAAGGTGGCCAAAAACCTATCTGCTAGACATCAGCCATTAACCAAACAGAGCTTCCCCCCAGTAGTCCAGATACTTTTTTCCCAAAACCTACAACTGCTATAATTTCTTAATTCCAGTTTTAAAATTTTAGGTGTGGCAATATCTGCTGTTATCACCCCAGTGCCATCATCTCTCATCTGGAATACTGCTACAATCTCCTAGCCAGGCCTCTGTTGGCATGTTGTCTGCAAATCAGATCTTTCTAAACTAAAAATCAAATCATGTCACTCCCCCGATTAAAACTCTTCCATGGTTTTCCACTGCATGTAGAATTAAATTCAAATTCCTTTCCATGGCCTATAAGGCCACAGACAATCCAGCCTCTGCCTAGGTTTCCAATGTCCTCTTTCATCACCCACACACCTCACTCACTCCAGCCACACTGACTCTCTGTCAGTTCCTCCATTCCCCAAACTTATTCCTGCCTTGGGAGATGTACACCTGCTTGTGTTTCTTGCTGAAATGCAGTTCTCCAGGTTGCACGAGATTGGCTTTTTTTTTTTTTAAACAATTATAATCAAAACTTTAATCCCAAGGATTCTCACAAAACATATTACACATGCAGCTCTGCACATGCCTGTGAATGACCAAGAAAGTGCTATGAGTATTGACGTGGGGGTTACAAATAAATGTTAGTGAATAGGCAAATTTGTAAATATGGAATCTGCAAATAAAGGGGTTTAACTGTATAAACTAGACAAAATAGCAAACTACTTGAAATGCACTGGAGAGTGTCCAGAAGTAAGGAGAAAGGGAGGAAAAGGAACATTTATCAAAAGGAAATGATTCTGAGTGAGTTTCCCATTTTAAGGCTTTTCACCTAAGGGCAGGCCATGGTCCCTGTCACATCAGAGGCTAAAACTTGAAAAAGAATGTTGCAGTCTTACTGGATTGAAGAACCAGAGAAAAAAGACCTGAGCTATCTCAGCAGCTGGAAAGTAAGTAAGGAAATTCCAAATTCTGTATTTAACCCTGTCCAAATCCCCAACCGACTCCTGAAAGTCCAAGCAGCCCAGCTATGATTGAAAGAACAGAAGAACTAAACATATTTCAGTTGCTGTTTCCTGCAAAAAGACAGGATTCAGAGGTTTTTCAGCCAAATTCACTGCCTTAAAATAAAAAAAAAAAGAACACTCTGCAGAGGAATACAATAGAATCCAGAGTCTCTACAACTCATCATCCACAATGTCCATCAGGACACAATCCAAGATTATTAGACATAAGAAACAGAAAAACATGACCCACACTCAAGAGAAAAGCCACTGAAGAGACTGACCCCAAAATGACTACGTCATTAAAATCAGACAAAAATTTTAAAGCAGCTATTAAAATTCGAGGATATAAATAAAAATATGGTTGTGATGGATGAACAAGAAATCTGAGAAGAGAAATAGAAGCTGTGAAAAAATATCCAAATGAACTTTCTAGAACTGAAAAATATAATATATAAAATAAGAAATTAACTAGATGTCTATAAAAGCATATTAGAGATGATATAAGAAAAAGTAAACTTGAAAATAGATCAACAGAAATTATCCAATCTAAAGAGGAGAAAATATTTTTTAAAAATTGACAGAGCCTCAATATCAAAGGGTCTAACAGTATAATTAGAGTCAGATGGAGAAGACAGAGAAAATAGTGCAAAAAAGATAAGCGAACAAAGTCTGAACATTTCTCAGTTTTGGCAAAAGACATAAATTTACAGATTTAAGAATTTAGTACACCCTAAGCAGGATGACAATAAAGGAAACCACGTCAAAGCTTTTCTTTAAAACCAAAGACAAAAGAAAATATCAATAGCATCCAGGTCTCTGTTCTAGCTCTTTGATTTAAAGGCAATATCTGATTAAAATGCTAAACATGAGTTTCAAAGACTTAGACACTTGCTACCCAGTTGAAAGGGATACATATTCTCAAAATAAGATATCATTTATCAGCTAAGATTTAAAATGAGATTAGAGACATCCCACTAACCTACTTTACCATGTCACCAAAATAGGGAATTGTTTACTTACTTGTTGTCTCTCTCACTCACTAGATTTTAAGGAACAAGACAAAAGGGACCTTTGTCTGTCTTATTCCCTCTTGCATACCTCGTACCTAGGAGTATGTCTAAAACATAAGTGCTTAATAAATATTTGTTAATTGAATAAATTATATTAAAGTCATACTTTACACTTTCATTACTCAAAATGAAGGTAAACATCTCAACAAAAGATATAATGTAGGTAACACACTATTACCATTTAAAGAATTAATGTTTTCACAGTTAATTTCTTAAGTCTGAGAGATAGTAAGTTGTGGGAAATGTTTATACTTCAAACATGCAACCTGTACGCCATTCAAATGTCTCTTCTTCCTATCTAAAATGGAAACCAAGTTAATTTTTATTAAAGAAAATAATATTTTTGACATAAGGTATTTAAAATCACCTGTCCTGCCAATTCCAATCGCTTGTTACCATAATAGTCTCTGTCGTCGACTTTATTATCTCCTTGTGCCAAAATTACTCTTCGCACCATCACTGCAGTATAGATACATTTGGCTCGGAAATTGAATTCCTTAACCTGTAATTCAGAAATTAGAGAAAATTTTTCAGAAAATGCACACTAAAATTTAGGGTATCCCAAGAAAAGAACCAATGTTGTAACATTTAAATAACATTGAATTATGATTCTCCCTATTTAAAGAAATTCAATTAGTCTGTAAACTGCGTGAAGGCTGAGATGATGACTTTTCATCTTTATACTCGGTCCCTGTGAGTACCTTTTCTTCAGAGATGACTACTATCTACTTCTTCCTTCCTATGTACTTCATGCCACTCCTTCATTAGAGATGGAGTCCATCATCCCCCTTGGATGGCCTGTGATTAGTTTGACCAAGAGAATACAGCACAAATGATGCCAAGCCAATTCCACACCTGTCCTTTAATTAAACTGGCAGTTTCTACTTCCTTTCTCTTAGAGTCCTGAGACATCACGTTAGAAGCCAAGGATACTCTGTTGTGTAGAGAGAGAGGCTACATGGAAAAGCACTAAGGGAACAGAGATATGAGTGAGGAAGCCATCTTGGATGTCCAGCCCACTTGAGCCTTCGGATGACTCCAGCCTCAGCTGCTGTCTTGTCTGAAAGTTCATGAGAGACCTAAAATGAGAACTCCCTCCCTAACTTAGGTTAAGCCCAGTCAAACCACAGAATCATAAGAGACACAATAAACAGTTATGTTAAGCCATTAAGTTTTGGGATTTTTTGTTATGCAGTGATAACAAGAACAGTACTAAAACATTGTCTAGCATGCAGCAAATATCTGTTGAATGAATAAATGGATGGACTGATGCATGAATTTGCTGCATATGTTCTAGCCAATCTTCTCTAGTACAAATGCTGAAATCTATATGAATGAATCTGGCTCAATAATTAAGTTGAATCAGAACTGGTAAAATAACTCCACTGATTTGTTTGACAAGATAAAAACCTGAGGTAGATCCTTTCCCTACACCTAAAAATGTGTATTCTGAGAGTGCAGTCTTAACTTTTGCCAATTGCGAGAAATATTTTATAGGCCTTTCTATAGAGGATACATACTACTAGAAAATTTCCTTTTTACTTACCTTAATCGTTTACTAAAATCCCAATGAGATCCTTTTTATTAAGATTATCATTATGACAATAACTTGGCACATCTTGATCTAAAAGAACAGCAGCAAGCATTCTCCTTTACAGGTTTTGTTGTTATTAAGGAATTCCACTAAACAATGTTAGCATTCTGTATGTGTTTGAAAAGTTTATATTCCTTCAAAGGAAGTTTTACTTCTCTAGGTCAATTTATTCTCTTTCTATTACTGAGAACTTTGGAATGTGTTAAAAGAAATGTATTTGGAATGCGGTAAAAGAAAAAGCTCTAAAAGCTACTTTGTCATCTTGTACCCACAAAACAATTACATCAATAAAAGGCCTTTAAAAAGAAAAGTCTCTTGTCCATTCTTTAAAAATCCCCTGCAATCATAACACCAATTACCACAACACCAAGCAAAAAACCACCAATGTCTGGGCAGCTGTAAGTAATGTACATTTCAATTGCTATTTCCAAAGCTATAGGGTCCTCCATTCAGGTACATCTAATTTACATTTTATTTTTTCTGATCTTAATGTGGCAAGTTACATGGAACACCTAACTCTTCAAGTTGTAGTTATTCTTCTTATTAATGAGAAAAATGAAGCAAACTTTCATTAACCAAATTTTCAATTTTCAATAAAGCCCATTTCACATTTTCCTTTTGCATAACTACTGGTAGAGACTCCCAAGACATTTATAAGTAGAAATAAATATGGACATTCATAGCAAATGCCCCTATTGTACTTTATAAGACCATTGCTTCATTACAGGTTGAGTCTGTCACCTCCTTGGGATTTAACCCTAATTCATTTTCACTCCCCTTTTTAAAGACTATATGCTGAAAAGCAGACTGTAGGGTCTAAACTGAAATAATGAGTTAATACTTGGCACATTTTTCCAGGACTATTCCCAGAGCTATATGGATGGTGGGGACCCTTTAATCTAGTGGCTAACATCATTTTTTGGTAGAATGCTGATAGCAGTTCAGATATGCCTCTCTGGGATGTCCACCTGTGAATTATCTGAAAGAGGGAGAAAAAGAAGAACTAACAAATGAGCTTAGAATGCTGCAGCAGAATTGTCACTAGAACTCTGGAGACCTTTTAATGTTACCTTGGAGCAAAGAGAGGTCTGGGACTTAGGAATTTTTTTTCTGGAGCCTGACCACCCTTAGAGCAGTGGTTTTAAACTTTAGTATGCATCAGAATCATGTGCAAGGCTTTTTAAGACACAGATTGCTAGGACCCACCCCAGAGTTTCTGAGTCAGTAGGTCTGGGGCAGAGTGCAAGTATTTCTAACAAGTTCCCTGGTGACGCTGACATTACTAGTCCAGGGAATGCTCTTTGAGAACCATGGCCCCCAAGGAACTGAGAGGCGAGGGACCAAGACAAGGTCCTCTGCAGGCCACCCTCAAGTGTAAGTGCCGGTAACTGCTCAATATCCTGCCCATTTTCTCCCTCTATGTAGATGCACCTAAATCAGTGCTTTCCAAAGTTTAGTCATTAATGTTCTACCATCATGAGTATTGCCAAATCTCTATGATACTTACTTTTATTGTTATTCATCTTTTAACAACTTGTTTTAAAGTAAGCTTCATTCCATGCAATAATACTATGAAGTCACACATACCACAAAAATGGATTTGATGTGCTAGTTGTATTCTTTCTAATAAATAAATAATTACTTAAATCAAACTGTCCCTGGACCACCTAAAATCGCCTTTTATAGCATACTTAGGTAAATACTGTCCTAAACCATTCTGGAAAAAGAAGATCTTTTCCTGGTTCATCTATTCTTATTTTATTCCTCACTAGATTATGTATAACCAAACTTTTTAAAATGGCAATTTAGGCTCAGCGCAACCACAGAAAAGTGCAAATGATTATCTTTATCAACCTAATTAAACAAATGTAAATAGAGCCAGCATTCTGTCAGCTAAGACTCTTTAATTAACCAAAAGTTCTCTTTAGTTACACTACAGAAGTGAGGCTTGTAATAGAGACTCTAGCTACGTGAGGAGCCATAGAAAATACAGAGCTTTACGAGTATCATATCACTGAATCATCACAAGAACCCTGTGAGAAAGTGACATTACTTTCATTATACAGATGAGAATACTGAAGCTTAGAAAAGTTAAGATTTAACCAGAGTAAATCAGTTAGGATGCAGAAAACCAGGATTTGAACAATTATGTCTCAGGCACCAAAGCCCTGTTTCCACTATCCATTTTAGCTATTTTGCATTTCGAACTGTCTTTCCAATCATTCAAATGACCTTAAAATTCAGTTCTGACCCAGCTTTAACATCAAGAATTTTCTAATTCTTTGGATTAAATCAAGGACACATACAAATGGCAGACAAAGTGTAGAATCAAAGACCTGTAATCTGACTCAAAAGGTGTTTTTACATAAGAAAACTGAATCTGAATGCATTCAGTGGTCTCCACTTTCACAGATCCCTTGACCTCCCATTATTTTACAATCAGTTCCTGAAGGCTGAATTTGCAACCCCTGAATTAGATCATTCATGAATGGTACACATACTAACTCATTATAAACCAGACTATGTGGTTACCAAGATAGTGCAACAAACAATAATTCTATAACTTAGAAAGAGTAGCATATACGTTAAAGTGGGGAAGGCAGGGGATGACTCTTGCCAACACCCCACATGCTAATGTGGCTGATCTGTGTTTAGCGATAAGTTAATAAGAAATAAATATTACGCACCAATTCAAGGGTCAGAAGATAAATTCTAGCCCTCTCTCTGACTATTAACTAGCTAGGTGACAAGGCGAATCATCTAGCATGTCTAGATCAGAAAATCTTCACTGTAAGTGAAGGAGGTTGGACAATGAGAATCCTAAAATTCAAGGTCTCAGAGATGAATTCATCCAATAAGCACATTAAAAATTATCTATTGTAGATAGATACTTTTATCTCTACAATAGATACTTGCACAATAATGTGAATGTACTTAAGGTCATAGAACTGTACATTTAAAATGGTAAACTTTATGTTATGTATATTTTACCAATACCACCACCACCACAACACCAAAATATATATGTATATATGGGCAAGGCACTGTAAGCTTGTCTTAATTTATTTAAAAAACATGTAAGATACCTCATCTGTCCTTCAAAACCATGAAATCTACTATATATTAGTAGCAGCACTAATATATATGAATATAAAGTAACTATAATTTAAGATTGAAAGAACCATGAAAGAATAAACATGATGTAGATGATATGACGATATAGCTAAAATTCTCTGACTACAAATAAACTGCTGATGGTGAAGATTATTTCCAGTGGGGCAGTACAGTCCTCTTCAGGATTCTCTCTTAAGGAACTAGACTTTAAATGGTGTAAACTCTTATTCGCAATTCTTTAACAGAAATTCACAGACCCCCACAATCATCACTATTCACAGTTAGAAACGCATTACTCACTGGTACATGGGTCAGAATGGTAGAAGCCAGGAGCTCTCTTGCTTCTTCTATTTTGGTTTTCTTTGGTCCACCTCCCCACATCCTTTGCCTTCTTACTTTGTTCCCTATATATTTTAATGCCTGTAAGAAACAGATTATAATAACGTTTGAATGACATCACTGGAGAAAATTTATTAAGCGGCTGACCATACATACATTATAAGAAAAAAGATAAGGGCCCTGGTATAGAAAAAGTTGGACTGGGTCTAGCCATAATCAACATTTATCATGTTATCAGTGACAAAATAGCATAATATACTTCCTAATACATTGGTTCCCTTTTTACTTTTAAATCTGTTTTCTTACTATAAAATTGATACATGATCATTGTAGGAAATTTAGTAAATACAGATAAGTAAAATATATGTGTGTGTATATGTATGTGTGTGTATATGTATATGTGTGTATGTATATATCTATATATACATAAAGCAGCCATCAATCCTTCACTCAGAGAGAACCACAGGTAACATTTTGGGGCAGCATTTCTTTCCCCTCAAAAAGGAATCACACCATTTCACACCTCTATGCTGAAAGTTACAAAACACTACTGAGAGAATACAAAACCTAAATAAATTAGAGGTTATGACATTTTTGTGGACGGGAAAATTAGTAATGTTAAAAGTAGCTTACTATTAAAATTTCATTAAAATTCTCTCCAACTTGACCAATAAATTTATAATGGCTAATCATAATCTTAGCAAGCTTTTTAAAAACAAAAATCAACTGATTCTAAAATTCTAAAATTTCCATGGAAATGCAAAAGACCTGAAATAGCTAAAACAATACTGAAAGAGGAAAGCTAGAGTATTTACATTACCTTATTTCAACTATAAAACTACAATAATCAAAACAGTAAGATACTGGCATAAGGATAGACAAATAGATCAACAAAAGAGAGTAAAAAGTTCAGAAATAAACCCACACTATATGGTCAACTGATTTTTGACAAAAGTGCCATGGCAATACAATGAGGACGGGAAAGTCTCAATCAATGGTGATGAAACAACTAAATATCCACAAAGTAAAAAATTAATCTTAACTCCTATCTCACACCAAATAGAAAAATTAGTTTAAGATGGATTTTAAACCAAATGTAAAAACAAAAACTATAAAGCTCCTATAAGAAAACATCAGAGAATATATTCCTGACCTTGGGGCAGGCAAAGATTTCTTTCAACAGGACACAGAAAGTAATAACCATAAAAGGAAAACAAATAAAAACCCTGATAATTAGATTTTTTTTTCAAAATTAAAAGACAGTTAAGAAAATGAATACGGAAGCAATGAATTGGGAGAAAATATTTATGATACATACATCTGACAAATCTGACAAGGAGTTTACATCCAGTATTTTTTTTTAAATGACTCTGAAACTTAATAATAAAAAGACAACTAAAGAAAATGAGCTAATGATTTGAACACTTTACAAAGAAGAAAACACAAATAGCCAATAAACCCATGAAAAACAGTTAAAGATCATCAGGGAAATGAAAATTAAAACTACAATAAGATACCACTCTACATCCACTATAGTTAAGTTAAAAAGACTGACAACATCAAATATTAGTGAGGTATGAAGCAAACAACTCTCATACACTGCTGGTGGGACTGCAAAATAGTACAATCATTTTGGAACAAGGTATATATAAAAGTTATATACACAGTTGCTCTCTGACTCAGCAATTCTATTCCTAGGTATTTATCCAAGAGAAATGAAAACATATCCACACAAAGATTTGTTTATAGTAGCTTTATTCATAATAGCTAAAGACTGAAAAAGAAAACAAATGCCCATCTACAGGAAAACAGATAAACTGTGGTATATTCATACAATAGAATACTACTTGGCAACAAAAAGGAATGAAGTACATGGATAACTGACATAAAAAGGAATAAAGAAGGACAATTTGGATGAATATCAAACATGCTCAGCAAAAGAGGCTGGCACAAAAGAGTATATACTGCTTAATTCCATATATGAAGTTCTAAAACAGGCAAAACTAATCTATGGTGCAAAAATCAGAATAGTGGGGAAAAAAATCAGAAGGTAGAGGTGAAAACTGACTAGGAAACTAAAACCAAGAAAACACTCTGGAATAACAGAAATATTCTATATCTTATAAAAGTCATATAATTAATATCTGTATATTTTAGTGTACATAAACTTACTAAAAAAAAAGAATGCATAACTAAAAAATTACCCACTGGGGGTAAGGAGAGAATGGACAGTTAGATGAAACATGAATGTCAGAGTGTTGATACCTGCTG
Source organism: Indri indri (assembly GCA_004363605.1). Lineage (NCBI taxonomy): Eukaryota > Metazoa > Chordata > Mammalia > Primates > Indriidae > Indri > Indri indri. Next base: position 13,653 of record RJWJ010002324.1, read on the forward strand.
AAGGTTGGTGCTGGGTGCACGAGGGTTTATAATACTATTTTATATACTTTGTATATGTTGAAATTTTTCCATAATAAAGTGCCTAAGAAGAGGACCATGTGATTCTTATTATTCTGTAATATCAATGTACATTTTTAAAAACTGGCTTTCAGTTTACCAGAAGAAAGGGCTAGTAGCTCTGATTCTTTACTCTGGAATTCTTGCCCCAATTACCTGCCTGGGAAATTCCTTTTTCATGCTTTAAAACCAAGATCAGGTGTCATTTCCTCTCTGAGGGCTTTCCAAACCTACTTCTCTCTTTGAAATTTTAATTCCTTATGCATAAAGAATCGAATACTTTCATTCATGTTCACACCACACTATGTTTTAATTATTTATTTACATGTATGTTTGTCCTACTAGACTTTAATGGTGGGAACTTTGTCATCATTTTCTTTGACTCCCAATGACTCGGAACTGAATGGAACTCCTTCCCTGTGATAAGATTTGGACATCAAATCTAGGATCTTCCCTGTTAAAAGGCCATTAGCACATAAGATAAACTAAGACCTTGAAAACATTTGCTGCAGTGACCTAGTAGTAAGTAGTATTAAGGAACTGATTAAAGCAAGTCAGCAGTTGGCGGGAACCATAAGCAGACAGGCAGTTCCATTTTCCCTAAACTTCATTAAATTTGGGTCTTCTAATTCCCTTGGGAAAAAAGCTAAAGATTTTTCACTTCTTTGAGGAAGAAATAGAGGAACACAGGAGAGCAAGGTATCCGTTCTGATGTAACAGAAAGTCACCTTTTCCCTGGAATACCTAATAATGTTGCCAGGGTTTCAGGATGTGAAGTTTCATGCATTAAGAGCCCAAACTATTCATAAATAGGTCAAGATGACATCCCTAGTGCATCCTATCCCACCCAAAAAAGGCAATAAATAATTTCTTCTCTATACACCAGAGCCCTTGACAATGACTATGTAAAATGTACATGATCAAAATAGAGTAAAGGCTTCAGAAACAGAATGATGAAGAGACTAAAGAGGGAGGCATAAAAAACAAAAAAACCCCAAAACTCCACAGGTTGTATGCAATCAATTAAGGCCACATCTCCAAAAGTTCTATTATATATGATAAAGTGTACTTGCTACACTTTCATTTAAAATAGCACATAACATTCATGTTTTCATAAGTGATAATATACATTGAACGTATCAACCATTTGGATTACTTGTGCCTCTGTACCTTTATATTAGTTGCAATAACTATATATGCCTTAATCCACATAGAACAAGCACTTTCAAAGTTATGATTCCTTTTCAGGGGAAAACGAATATTTGTCTTTCTTATGTTAACTAATTTTATATTTCCCCCATCTTTTCACTGCTCTAATCTAATTCAGTTAGCTGAAATTTTTCTGTCAGGACCTATTTAACAGAAAGGAATGATTTTCCAACTTATTATTTAGCCTCTATTCAAACAGCTTTACAATGCTAGGGTTATCTGATCAACAATGATGAAGTTTATAATAACATGCATAATGGAGCTCATTAAACCCACTGGGGCACCATTAAGGTAAACTGTTCTTCCAAGGCCCTACACAGCTTTAAGGAATAGCGGATCTCCCAAAACTGAACCAATTATTCCTGTTCACAGGGTAGATAATATATTTTCTACTTCCTGGATATTTCTTAATGCTTTCTCTTCATGTTCTTGGAACCCTTGGACAATATTACTTTAGTTTGTAATAAAGATTTATGCCTACCAAATATTTCACTTTTAAAAAAGGCCAAAAATACAATCTCCTAAATCCAAACAACTTTTCCTATGTTGCCTGCCCAATAGCTGCAGTCAACTATTAATTAACTATAGAAAAAGAGGAAGACAGTGATGAGAATAATCCTTACTGATTTGTGCTTTCGAATTATATACACTTACAAAACAACTTTCCTAAACATTGCAAAAACACCTTTTTTTATATTTATAATTTAAATACAAATATTTAACCTAGATCCCTCGCATGCACAGTTTACAGTAGGGTTCACACTCCTATGAGAATCTAATGCCACAGCTGATCTGATAGGAGGTGGAGCTCAAGCAGTGATGCGAGTGATGGGGAGTGTCTGTAAATACAGATGAAGCTTCACTGGCTTGCCTGCCGCTAACCTCCTGCTGTGCAGCCTGGTTCCCAACGGGCCACGGACCAATACCAGTCTGGGGCCCAGGGATTGGGGACCACAGCTCTACACTAAAGTTGCTATGGTTTTAAAAAAAATATTATCACTCAAGCAAATAAGGAAGAAAAATGGTACTTGCTATTACATCAAAACAAAAGCCTCTTGGTCCCATATTTCCCTCTTCTAAATTAGACACCACAGGCTAATAATTTGTCTAGGCAAACTCCTTCCAATCCCTAAAGAAATGAGTCAAAGAAATGTCTCTACCATACCTCCCATCTCCCCAGCACCCTTCCCAAATGTACAAGCCCCGAGCCATTGCATCCAAATCTTTATCAACGAACAGCATTAAATCTCCAATTCCATTTCATAGCAAAGGACAACATGAAAAGACACACCTGCATCTGTGTGAAAATCTGAGCTTTCTGGCACTCTTCCAAACTGGGCCCAAATGCAGCCATCACGTGCTCCTCTGTTCCAATCATCTGCACAATTTCCTGGTCACTCTCAACACCCATGGCCTAGGAAGGAAAGAAAAGATAGAAAGAGTGTTGGCTTTGTGTTAACTCACTGACATTTGCTTATGCTAATTTGGCATTGTTTGTGGGTATTACTTCTAAGCAAAAGCTAGCTCTTCTCTCAGAAACAGTGCCATCTGGCATTGGCAGCCATAGCCCAAGCTGCAGAAAAACCTGAAACAGAAATTTTGATTAGAAAGAGGAAAACAAACATTCTGAAATACTTTTTGTATGTGTACCATCTTCTAAAATTTGTAAATATTCTAAGAGTTTCATCATGAAAAAAGGAGGCCAGGAGGTATGGTGGAGACAACTGGTCACAATTACGAAGGCAAACTGAAAAGAAAAACAGATAAAGGGCAGCGAATCAGAAAACATACGTTGCTGAAAATAAGCAGAACCCCAATTAGCATCGTCACAAGATTAATTTTTCTGATAATTGTCAATTCCTTCATGTTCGAGCTAAAAGAATTTTTCTAGAGATATCGAACCATACTTTGTGCAAGTTTTAAAAGAGATTTTTAAAAACTAGGAACACACTTAACAGGTTTAAGAAACCCACTTAAGTACTTCAAGGTGGGAGCAGCAATGCAGGTCTTTGTAGATTCCATATGGTACTAAGGCTCACTCCTTCACACATTTGCCTGGAATTCTGCCATATCAAGAAATAGAGCATAATCTCACTAAACCTCTCTTGTAAGAGTAACAGTCTGCTTCTTAGAAGTTAGGGGAAGAGTTATGTTTGCATTAAAATTCTTCCTGTAGCTATGCAGAGAAGATAGAACCAGAAGATAAATGTCTAGTTAAGCTTTGATGCTCTAGTTCTCAGTTCTCCTCCACACAAAAGAGAGAGGAAGGGAAAAGCAAATCCTAAGTTCCAATGCAGACCACCACCGACATCACCCTGAATACAACAGAAAGGGCGTCTATCTAAAAATCAAGAGACCTGAGGTGTTTGTCCTAGTATAACGCCAAAAACAGACACAGACAGTACAACTACTACTGTCAGAAAACTTCTTCTATCTCAGTTTTTAAAATTTTTATAATGAAATGGCACAACCAGGTCCTTTCCAGCTCAAAATTCTATGATTCTAACATTCTACAGTTAATGTTCAGGGGTCTGTATTCTGTAAATTTGATTTACATACTTTAGGATCAGATGTAAACTTACTGAAAGTTTTAAAGATTTAGGGGGAAGCTAAATAAATGTTATGCCCCTTTTAGGCCAACTGTGGTGGTTTTAAAAATTTTCGCAAATTATTTGACATTGCCTTCAAAGGTGGAGATTAATCCTCCTCCCACTGAGTACAGGCTAAACTTAACACTTCACTTCTGTAGGACTTTGGAGACTTGGTCATAAAAAAAGGCACTGCAGCTTCTTGCCTGCTGTGTTTCTTAGAGTGCTCTCTCTGCAGGAAGCTGGCTGCCATGTCACGAAGACACTCAAGCAGTCTGTGGGAAGGTCCAGTGGTAAGAAACTACGGCCTCTTACCAACAGCCAATGAGGACCTGTGGTATTCTGCCAACTGCCATGTGGGCGAGACATTGTGGAAGCAGACCCCCAGCTACAATTTCGCCTTCAGATGACTGCAGCCATGGTTTTTTTTTTTTTTTTTGGAAAGGTGTCTTGCTATGATGCCCAGGCTGGAGTGCAGTGGCTATTCACTGATGTGATCATAGTGCACTACAGCCTTGAACTCCTGGCCTCAATGGATCTTCCCATCTCGGCCTCCCGTAACTGGGACCACAGGTGCGTGACACTGTGCTCAGCATCTGACATCTTGAATAATGAAAGACCTTGAGTCAGAACCACCCAGCCAAGCAACTCTTAAATTCCTGACCACCAGAAACTGTGCTATAATTTGTCATACAGCACAGATAACTAATATACCAATTTTTGGAATTAAATTTACTATTTGAATTTTAAACTATTTGTTCAAATGTATAATTTGTTTTCTCCAATTTTTTTTTTTAACAAACAAGAAGTTCTCAGAATACAAACCCCTTTTTGTACTTTAATTTCTGTAGGTTTTTACCTCCAGTTTGATATGACACATATCTTCCAAAGGATACCAGAAATAAACTCCACTATTTAAAAACTACACAAATTCATTAAAACAGCCTTTCATGGATTAAAGGAAGGCAATCCTAAAAAATTATCAGTTCTAATTTTTAAACAAACGAAAACCAGATTATTCTTGGCTTACACACATTAAGTTGCACTTACTCTGATGGTAATGGCTCATGTGTAACACCATCTACACTTTCTCCTTGGTCTGCAAATAGCCAGTCACAAATATTAGAACAGAATTTTTCTCTGTGAAAAACTAAAGTTAATTTTTACTTGTCAATCTCTCAAAATAATGTTATATGGGTTTCAAGGGAATCAAAAGATAAGAAAAACAATACTAAGGTAACTAAATTGCAGTGGAATCCAGTCATGTTTCTCTAAAATCTTTGATATTAAACTTTTAACCAATGCACTTCACTTCTCAGTGGGAAGGCCAAACACTAAAAGAGATCTATATGGGACAGATATCAAACCAAACACGCAAAATGATAGGTAGGAAAAGGTCTGAGACAGAAATAGAATCCTAGAGTTGAAACAGCAGTAGCTTTCTGGATCGGCCTCCCTTTTTTAGGCATGTTAACATCTAAATCATGTGAACTGAAGGCCATCTTGATCATTTCAATAATTTTTATTTCAGTACTCTCCAAGTGACAAAGACTATAAACTTGATGGCCTACTTTAGTATTTAATAATACGGGTTGAGTATCCCTAATCCAAAAATCTGAAATGCTCCAAAAATCCAAATCTCTCTCTCTTTTTTTTTTTTTTTAAAAAGAGATGGAGTATCACTGTGTTGCCCAGGCTGGAATGCAGTGGCTATTCACAGGTGTGATCGTAGTGCACTACAGCTTCAAACTCTTGGGCTCAAGTAATCCTCCTGCCTTAGCCTGCCAAGTAGCTGGGACTACAGACACACACCATTGCATCCAGCTTCCAAAATTCAAAACTTCTTGAGTAAGGACATAACGCTCAAAGGAAATGCTCATTGGAGCATTTTCAATTTCAGGCTTCTGGATTTAAGATGTTCAACTCTAAGTATCATGCCAATATTCCAAAATCTGAAAAAATCCAAACACTGAAACACTTCTGGTCCCAAGCATTTCAGATAAGGGATACATAACCTGTAATGAAAAAGTCCTTCCTCATTTGAAATATGGATTGCCACTTCAAGTTATCCTGATGCTAAATCTAAGTAGTAATTTTATAACTGCATAAAATTCTCGAATGTCCTAACACGGATCTAAACAGACTGCTTAGGCCCTCCAAATATTTCTAAGCTATGAAGCAAAGATATGCCAAGCAAATGGTAAATGACACCATATGTGCAGAAAGCATGATTACTACCAAACCTTTGCTCCAAAGGGACTAAACTCTTCCTATATCGAGTCTCTGAAATACAGGGGTGATACTCAGTCAAGTTATCATCAAAGTGCTCCAGCTGCAAAGACTGAACTGACTTTATGACTATTTAGCCTTCAGTAGTCACAGCTACAAATAAATGACATATTGCTATGGAAACGACAGCTAAATGCCCAACCATTTTACTTTACAGACATAATTTAGACATCTGAAAACTGGCTTTATATGGAACTCTTTGTACTGCAGATATCTGAAATCATTTCTCCTAATAAGTCAAAAGTAAATGCTACATAATAACCTTATGAAAAACCAGCAGAGATAATATATTTCAGCAGAAGGTCACCCACAGTCTGGCAATCAGCAATAACACTGAACAAAAATAAGGGGAGGCGCTCTTTAAAAGTGGCATGAGTTCTTGGCTAGCCACAAAGTATGACTAAAAGTCTGACTTTTAAAGAGAGAAAAAAGGAAGAATACTAATGAGAAGATAATAATATGCACACTAATGGTGATATGTTGAAATACATTGTGTGAAAGTGGAAAAGGGAATAACTTCTTAAAATATCTAATTAGAAATCTCTAATTTTCTTTAAAGTAGACTAAAGTCAATCTATTATTACTAAAAGCAGTCCTAGCAGATAACAAGAGAACTGTGGTGGTCTTCGTTGACTTTGTAATTATTTCTTTTTAAAGACGGTAAATTTCCATAGAAGTTTGTTTCCAGGAAACATTGCACAGCACCCTTGAAATCTGGTCCTCTTTTCCACAAAAACTTTCAAATTACAGATGCCATCATAGTGCAACTGCTGAATACTTGGGAATACAAAATGTAAAGCAGGAAAAGATTCATGGGCATGGAAACCTTTGTAGGGTTTCAAGTCCATAAATAAGGCTGATCTATGTCTTAAAAGCTTTATATGTCATATTCACACTCAGCATGTAATCTGGAAACCCTGCTGTTTCTGTCACTTTTAGCCAATTGTGGGTTACAATCAACAACCATCAAGTCCTAATGACTGTCAAGGTCTGTGATAGGGCCACACAACACTAAAAGAGAAATGATGTGTCTTTTTCTGGTATCCCAGTTTATTTTCCAGGGCTTCTGACAGTAACTGGGAAAGGAGAACTAAGGAAAGAAAAAAAGCACCCCCTTTTCCAGGCACTCTACTTTTCAAAAAATACATGATCCCATTTGCTCTTCGCAGCGATCCCCTTAGGTAAAATTCTCACTTTACAGATGAGTTCTTACATCTAAGACTCAAAGAGACTGGGAAATTTGCCCGAGGGCACATAGCTAATAAGTGGAGAAGGTGGGATGCAAGCTAGATCTGTCTGTTTCTAAGATCTCTAATACTCTGTGCTGCCTCCCAGATGGAAAAGTCTAAATAGTGGTTATCAAACAAGTTTCCATCAGTTTATTCAAACATCCGTATAGTAGGAGACCAAAAAAGTGACTACATATTACCAAAATATTTAGTTCATTTATCTGAACTAAAAACTTAAAAATATTTATTTTAATTCTTACACACTACTGATTAGAAGGTAACAGATATGTTTCAGGGAAAAATTTGGAAACATGTACCAAGTTTTTTTAAAAAAGATATACTTCCACTCCCAGGAATAAAGTCTCACTAAATAACCAGCAATGTGCACAAACATGTATGTGTAACAACAATCATCCCAGGGTTGTGTATAAAAGTGAAAACTTGAGGGAAAATAATGACAACTAAATGTTTCACTGTAGGAAATTGGTTAAGTAAATTAAACCACATGTATGAAATGTCTACATAGTACTCATTAAAAATAATGATGTAGATTCATAGTTATAGTCATGGAAGGCTATTCACAATTCATTGTTAAATGAAAAAAAATTGATGTGTATATTACAAAAGCAGAGGAAAAAGGTCTGAAAAAAATATATCCAAAAATGCAGTTATACTTTTCAGTGGTTTTCTAGATTTTATAATGTAAGGACTACTTTTATATTCAGAAATGAAGAAGTTTGAAATCTCAACTACTGGATATATAAATATACATATTGTTAATTTATAGCCCCACTCTAAAAAGGATTTAAGTCAGGTTTTACATACACACACACACACACACACACACACACACACAATGTATATATTTATAACATAAATATTTTAAAAATTTGACAGAAGTGTCTTAATACATTTTTGTCACCTAGCCAAAAAAAAAAGAGTACTTAGTAAGTTCTGATTTTAATGAATGCATGCATCTATCTATGCATTTTACACATCAGTGATAGAAGATTATATGCATTATAATTAATTTATAATTTCTGATCTAAAGAAAGCAATACCGTGCATCAGTGTCTAACTTTCAAAAGTCTTTTGGATGCATGGGAACATACTGCCATCTGCTGGAGATATAATTCTACATCGTTGGATAACATTTTCTTCATTCATCACTGTGTATATAAAATACTGAGTTGGGTATTGCGGGATCACTATGAGAAAAGCCAAAATTACTTCTGTGCTGAAAAATACAAACCTTGAAGGCAGAAAATAAAAAGAATATTTAAGAATTCTCTCAGCCAGGCATGATGGCTCATGCCTATAATCCTAGCACAGGGAGATAGCTTGAGCTCAGGAGTTCAAGACCAGCCTGAGCAATAGTGAGATCCCATCTCTACAAGAAAATAGAAAAATTAGCCAGCAATTACATGAAGAGCCCAGGGAAATAAAATATTCATTTTCTCTGGCACGCTGCTCTTCTAGTACAGATATTAAAAATGCAAATGTTTGGTCGACTTAAACTCTGCATACAGGCTTTAGTGAAAGTCGGAAATGACAGCAACATTTCATTCATGGGAAACAAAGTGATTCTCTTCAGTTACTAAGAAATAGTACAACAAATCAAAGTGTAAGGAACAAGAGGCTACCAAAACTAACAAGGCAATTTAGAAAAAGAACTAAGCAAAACTTCTACAAACAGAAAATTTAAGCATTAACTCAATAATCTATGAATAGGCTGAATAATAATAGCGTTGCCACTGCTGAAGATGGAATTATTAAATTGGAAAAGAGATCTGAAAAAATTATCTACGTGCCTGGTGGCATGCGCCTGTAGTCCCAGCCACTCGGGAGGTTGGGGCAGGAGGATCACTTGTGCCTAGGAATTTGAGGTTGCAGTGAGCTGTGGTGATGCCACTGCACTTTAGCCGGGGTGACAGAGTGAGACTCTATCTCAAAAAAAAAAAAAAAAAAAAAAAATTCTGTCTAGACCCTCTGATATAGTGGTACTGCTATTAGGATTATCATCATCACCACCACCCGAAAAGAAAATAAATGGCTCCATCTCATTTATAGAACTCAAAAGCACATAAAGCTATATACTACACATAAAAAAATTTCCTACAACCTCCTTCATGCAATTGCATTTAGAATATGGATGTTTCCTGAGTTAAAGAACCTGACTTGCCAATATCCATTCAATACTTACAAATAACCAGGGCCCTGCTCCCTACCGCCCAACCAGAAGACTGACTTGAGAGCTACTTTCCTCCCTCACTCCTACTCTGTCACTTGGCTACAATTTTAACAGTAAAGGCTCAATTCCCTTCTGTTACTCCTCTGAGGCTTGTATCCAAATGTTTTTCCTTTTTAACCAACTTAGTAAATCCTCCTAAGAGGATTTCTTTCTCTGTTTTCTCTAATCATAACTGCAAAAATATTTCTATCATAACAACTGTTGAACAGAAATATTTAATTCTGAAGTGAAACTGAGTAATAAATGAGTATTATCAATCTCTAAAATTATCTAAAGTATTTAGTATCTCCTCAATAAGCTCTCTTTATTTCAATTAAACTAATCATCAAGATTAATTTTATACCCATATACAGTCAATTATTGTTATTTGTGGTAGTTACATTCTATAAAGTTGCTGAATTACACTGTATACTAAATAGTGAATACTGAACCTTTGCTCCTAGGAATAGAGTTCTTACAAGCCTGTGGTCACAACATTTTCCATAAATGAACCTTATTTTCTGTAAGCTTCTGTTAGAAAGACATCTTATTTAATATATACTATTCACACATTAACATAGCCACCAGCACTATAACTCAAGCCTGAAAAAAGCTTTATCTAACATGTATTTTCTCCATAAGACACATAACAGCCTTTTTATCCCTCGGAACACTAGACAGCACTTCAGCATTACCTTATACTTGGGGCCATCCCATACTGTACGTAAGGCTACAGCTGCCATACATAGTGATTCCTCTGATGGATCTGGGAAAAGTAAATTGAAAACCTTCTGGAAAGGATTTATCCTTCTAGATGCCACTGAGAACGCTAGTGATTCAAAGGAAGAGGTCAAAAATATCAACACCAACAAAAGTTTGGAAGAAGTTGATTCCAGCCCTCATGGATGTCTCTGAGGGGATTAAGACATCAGTGGAGAAAGTAACTGCAGATGTGCAGGAAAGAGCAAAAGAACTAGAAGTACAAGTAGAGTCTGAAGATGTGACTGAATTGCTGCAATTTCATGATAAAACTTGAACAGATGTAGAGTTGCTTCTTATGGATGAGCAAAGAAAGTGGTTTCTTGAGATGAAATATACTCCTAGTAAAGAAGCTGTAAACACTTGAAATGACAACAAACGATTTAGAATATCACATAAACTTAGTTGATAAAGCAGTGGCAGGGTTTGAGAGGACTGACTCTAATTTTGAAAGAAGTTCTATGGGTAAAATGCTATCAAACAGTATCACATGCTACAGATAAATCTTTCATGAAATAGAGTCAGTCAATATGGCAAACTTCACTGATGTCTTATTTTAAGAAATTGCCACAGCCACCCCAACCTCCAGCAACCACCACTCTGATAAGTCAGCAGCCATCAACGCCAAGGCAAGACCCTCTACAGACAAAAAGATTACAACTCATTGAAAGATGACTCAGATGATCATTAGCATTTTTAAGCAATAAAGTATATTTTAAACGAAGATATGTACATTTTTAAGACATAATGCTATTGCACTTAATAAACTATAGTATAGTGTAAACACAATTTTTATATGCACTGGGAAACAAAACAATTCTTACAACCTGCTTTACTGCGATATTTGCTTTATCGTGGTGGTATGGAACCAAACCTGCAATATCTCTGAGCTATGCCTGTATCTGAGAAAGACTATACAACTTAAACATGATTTCTATGGAAATATCTTTTGGGTTCTAAGCCAATAATTCACAAACAAGCTGAATTTTTAAAAAATCCTTGTAAACTGAAGATTTGTGTTTACACAGAAACTCAGCAAAACCTAGGTGTCCATAAAAAAGAAAACAAACTTGGTTCATACTCTTTGACCTACGAAATTCCATTGCAGGGAATTTAGCCTAACGATATCCTTGCCCATGTATAACATTTTATTACAGCAGTTTTGTAACAGCGAGAGGTATATACAACCATGGATTGGAGATTTGTTAAATTATGGCATGCTCGTAAATGAACTTTGTCAAAAAGAATGCAGTAACTCTGTATCTACTAATGTAACACTATCTCCAAGATGTAAGTTACAAAAAAAGAAAAAAGCTGAGGGCAAAGCGGTATGCAGTATATGTAAGCAAGTAACAAAAACACAGAACAAAAACCTACTATACACTCACGTGCTTGTATATGTATAGACTATTTCTAGAAAGGTATATAAGAAACTAGTAACGGTGGTGTCACTGGGTAGGAAAACTATGTGGTTACATACAGGGTAGGTAGGAGGCTCACTTATCATTATATATCCTTTTGTACTTTCAGAATTTTTCATGGTGTATTTATCTTTAAAAAATAGATGACTATTTTAAAAAATATCCTGAACCTCAGTCTTATTAGCTTTCAATTTAAAATATATCATATGACTGACAATTTATCTATGCCACACATCTTTCTATTCCTAGAATTCCTTATTTTCCAAATTTCTAATTACATGTGAAAATGAACCAGAGAAAGAATTTCTTTTAATTTTTAGAAGAGAGCTGCAGCCTTACCTTAAATATGATGACAATGGGTATATCTTCCGACAAGGTATTATGCCTCAAATAAAATCGTCCTTGTTTCACAGCCATATTGGTTCTGCTTTTTTTCTCATGGGTAGAGCTACAAGTAAACACAAGTTGGTTAAACTGCATCCTTAGTTTCAAGCCAGTAACATGCAATAGCAATGATCCTCAATCAATAAGGTTCAACTGATCAATAATAATCAGTTAAGGTCCTCTCTAATAAGTACTTTTCAAAGGTACACAAACTCATTCATGCCTTGTTGCCACTTCCACGAACATTTAAAAACACAATAAATGTTTCTTTAGCTCTGAGATTATGGTAGAAGTTTTGTGGGTGAATGAGTGACAATCACCTTCTGATCTACTTTACTTAGATTCCACCTGAATCACTTCGACTCAGTGTAAAGCACATATCCATAGCCAACTTTATGTACTTGAAGAGAAAAGCCTCAAAATAAGCCTAAATCATGAGAAAACTATGAAGGAATTAATTTATATACTATGGGTTTTTAAACTAATAATCTAATAAAACATACCCATAGTCTTGGTATACAGTGAAGCCAAAGAACTAAGGAATCTTATTCTACTGGTATCTCTATTAGTTATAAAATTCCTAATGGATTTAAAAGCATTTTGAAAGTGCTAATCATAAATTGGCACTAACACTATGGTACTCACACGGTAGTAATACTCTCCAGGGATTAGGGGGTTGGGGGGTGGTAAACTCACAACTAATGGATGCAGTGAGCATTGTAGAGGGGAAGGGCATGCCTCTAATCCTCACTTGGGTGAGGCAAAGGCATAAAATGTAATCAAAATGTTTGTACCCTCATAATAAAAAAAAAAGAAAGTGCTAATCAACTACAATAGTAACACATAGTGACCATCTGCTATATACTATGCACTGCTACCCAGTTTATTTATATTAGCTCTTATCTTCTACATAATAACACTTACTTTGAAGTGCTGTCTCCAAATCACATATGAGGAAACCAAGGCTTAGAGCAGTTAAGTAACTGCACACTCCAGTGCCTCACAGCTAGAAAACGACAGCTTTAGGATGCAAATCCAGATTGGCTTGGCTCCAAAGTTAGGACAATGGGAAGACATGGGTTGCAGAATTATTGTATCTGGGTTCAAATGGTTCAAATGCTGGCTATCTTTTACAATTGAGGTGACCCTGAGCTTAAGGCCTGTTACTCAGCTGTAAAATGGAGATAATACCACTTATCTTCGAGGACTGAGGTGACAAATAATTTATGTAAAGTACCTAGTACTCTGCCTGGCTCCTAGTAGGTGCTCAAAATTAGCCATTATTGTTAACGGTCTCTTCATCAGTAAGAAAAATGCAGAAACTCTGAGCTAATTAGTTCACTATAGATTGTCAGAAGAGAAACTTTAGTGCACACTGACACATAATCTATGCCACAAATCTTTCTATTCCCAGAACTCTTTAACCTCCAAATTTCAAATTACACGTGATAATAAACCAAAGAAAAGAAGTTACAGAAGCGTTATAAGGGATGCTGTTGTAAAAATGAGTACACTGTGAAAGAGGCTGGTCTAGAAAACTAACAATAAAATGTTAAGTCTGTGATACAAGTCATTCATATTAAGTACAGAACAGTTTGTGGTTTTATCAGTGTAGGACCACACATGGAAATGGTCAAAGACTGAAAAGGAGCATGAAAATTGAAAAGTGGTTTTATGTTTTTTTAAGTTCCCTTAATGCTACAAGTTAACAGGAAATCAAACTTAAGTAAAATAACTAGTGACTTTTTAAACAATGTTTCACACTTTCATCACTGAAAATTTTAAATCAATACCCTATGCTTGTAGACTTACACAATAAATTGAATGCAGATACTTTAAATATTATAATGCCTGTTATTAGAGAGAAATAACTGGCTGCCTCTATATTGAAAGACAGCCATCTGGGATTAACGGAATTACCAATATTTCTTAAGAACATCTCCACTTTCTATACCTGGTAACTGAAGCTCCAACCGCCCCTTTTCTATCAGCTTCCACAATGATCCTGTTCTTAGACAGCTGCTCTTGGATAAGAATAACTTTTTCTACTCCTTTAACGATGAAGTAGCCACCTGCCCAAAGGAAACAAGAAAAGCTTCACCATCTATTCTTCAACCAGTGTGATTCAGCAATGGCAGGGAACTCCCGAGTCAGAGAGCACCACCTTTTCCACTGCTTCATGGCAGCGGCCACCACTTTATTCAAAGAAGTTTGCTGACATTGTTTTATGGACTGATGATCAGCACATGATTTTGTACAAATGAGCCACAAGATGATAAATTTCTTGAGGACAGGGAATATATCTTATTGGTCTATGTATCACCAGTCTCTGACATATATAGCGGGTGAATGAAAAAAATATGTTAAATAAGTCATCAGATCTCTTAAACACAGAAGTAACTAAAAATCTTCAATGTAAACTGAAATTTACTTTAAGTTTTCTAACAAATCAATGACAACGGTAGACTAAGATTAGGTTTTCAAAATAACATTCCATACTCAAAAAAATTCACTCATTTTTTTTTGCATACAGTTCAGAGCAGGGTAAAATGAGACTTCATTTTACTTGTAGAACATAAGCAAAAACAAAACATATTTGACTTATGCAACATTTTGTTGTAGTCTAATAAAGCCATGTTCTTTATTAACTTCTTTCCAAAACTTCTGATATTCTATATCAAAGCAACTTTACAGGAATTAAAGCAACTCTAAGTTAAAATAAATCAATATGAAACATGAATTAAAGAATTAAGAAACTTTCTGTTAAGTGCCGAGTTTGAAACTTTACAAAAGAAATTTTTGTACCTATATTTCTCAAAAATAGTTACAAAAATATAATTTTAAAAAATTTAAACAAAAAAAGACTCATTCCCCACTCCCTCCCTTTACTGCATTTAAAACAGCCTGAAGTGAGCTACTTGAATCTTCACACCAGGCTAGACCAGTAACTTTGGGAGATTATTCTTGAATTTTTAAGCATACAGAAAGAAACTACTGAGCAAAGATAAAAAGAAATAAACCACATAATATTCATGGCAACAATCCAGAACTTGGGATATTAAAGATTTAAACCTTAAATAAAACAGGAAACAGTATACCTTTTATTAATAGTAATATAAACTAACAATAAAGTTGGGGCCAAACTTATGGACATTTTGTGAACATAGTTTTATCCAACAAATTCATTATAAAGCAGAAAGGCTGGTATTGTTTTTGAGGAAACATGGTAAAACTATAGCAACAGCAGAACAAAAGAAAAACAGGAAGGTGGGGCAAATCTAAGGCATCACACATACCTGGATCTAAAGGACATTCGTTCAGTTTGGCAAATTCTGCTGGCGTTTTTCCTGTAAGAACACAGTTTGAACTGCGCAGCATTATGGGCATTCTGTTTAAAATGAAACAGAAGAAAATATAATGTACAGATTGTCATTGGCAAAAGTTACAAAGAACACAAACCGTGCAATGCACACATCACTAAGGGGTCTATATTTCTGTGTACCATTTTAGAAAAGGAAGAGAAATAGCAGTTACACGAAGAGCCCAGGGAAATAAAATATTTATTTTCTCTGGCACACTGCTCTTCTAGTACAGATATTAAAAATGCAAATGTTTGGTCTACTTAAACTTTGCATACAGACTTTAGTGAAAGTCAGAAATGACAGCAACATTTCATTCATGGGAAACAAAGTGATTCTCTTTTGTTACTAAGAAATAGTACAACAAATCAAAGTGTAAGGAACAAGAGGCTATTAAAACTAACAAGGCAATTTAGAAAAAGAACTAAGCAAAACTTCCACAAACAGAAAATTTAAGCATTAACTTAATAATCTATGAATAGGCTGGCTAATAATAGCATTGCCACTGCTGAAGACAGAATTACTAAATTGGAAAAGAGATCTGAAGAAATTATTGAGAATGTATTTCAGAAAGACAAAGAGAAGATATGAAAGAGAGTTTAAGTGTCATTGAAAGAGAGAGAAGGTCTAATACACATCTAAGCAGACTTCAGGATGGTGAGAATACACAGAATGGTAAGTATTCAATGAGATAATAGCTATAAGTTTTAAAAAATATACAAAAGCCATAAATCCTCACAACACCTCTATACAAGATTTAAATAAAGAGAAAGCCACACCTAAACATATCATAGTCAGGGTACAAAACACCAAAGATGAAAGGAAGATTTAAAACCCAGTGTCAGAAAAAAAAGGCAGGTTATTAAAAATGGAAGGATGCTTGGCTGACAGATAACTTCGAAACAGTAATTAATAAATGATAGTATGGTAATAAGCTCAAAGTGCTGAGAGAAAATAACTGTCACCCTAAATTTGTGTATTCTGTTAAGTCATCATTCAGAATGAGGTCAATATAAAGATATTTTCAGACAAAAATTGAGACAAGTTACTAATAATCCTTCACTAAAGAAATTTCTAAAAGAAGTTCATCTTCAGGAAGACGGAAAATAAACACTGGACGAAAGTCTGACATGCAAAAATGCAAAAATATATGATGAGCAAAGAAAATGGAAAATAATATGGGTAAATATAAACAAATGTTAACTTTCTAATAATGAAAATTTCTAATTTACGGGTTAAAGAAAAGAACAAGACATAACTAAAATTTGGCACAACAAAAGCATGTCAGTCAAAGGGATTGACTTGATCCAAGTTAAAGCTTCCTAAGGTCTTTGTTCTTTCGAGGAAGAAAATAAAGATATTATTTTCAATCTTTAAGTATGCATTTCAAAATTTCTAAGGTAAATATAAATAACCAGAAATACTGTACATGACTTTCAAATCAGTTGGAGGAGAAGAAAAAGAAACCTTCCATTATCCAAAGAGCAAAAAGGGAGAAAAAATTGAAACATATGGAAAACTAGACAGTTTTAAAGCATTCAATAAGTTGCTAGAAATACATCCAAATATATATGTAGATATGTATATATATGTGTGTATACACATAAGTATAAATGGACTACATCAAGACAAATTTTTTTAAAAACCTAGCCATATGCAGTTTACTTTAAACAAACCAAAAACATAAGGACATATAAAAGATTAAAAAGAAATGATTTTTTAAAAATATATGCCAGAAAAATAACCAAAAGAAAGCAAATGTGGCACAGTAAGAGCAGACATAACATAATTAAAGGCAAAAATATTGCAAGAGATAAAAAACACGAAGGCACAATAATAAAAGGTTCAATTCACCAGGAATACTTAACAATTCTAAACTTCTACGCACCTAACATCATAGCTGCAAAAAGCAAAAATACACAAAAACATCAAGAGAAATGGACAAATCTGCCATTATAGTAGGAGATTTTAACATACCTAGTAATCGATAGAACCAATCAAAATTCAATAAAGATACATAACAACTAATCACCACAATTAACAAACTTGATCTGAAGGTAAAACATAGATAATGGCACAAAATAACTGGAGAATACTCCTTGTTTCTAAACATACATGGAACATTTATGCAAACAGGTCTCCACAAAGTTCTAAAAATCAACAATTCGGAATTTTAAAAAGTCTTCTAAATAACTTGTAGGTTAAAAAAGAAATCATAATAGGAGGACAGGGATAATAATATTTTCATTTTACATAAAGGGAAATCAAGACACTGAATAAAGTGATAGACTACAAAATAAAGATATAAGAATATTAAAGTTATTATAGCAAACAAAAGAAGAATTACAAACAAGGAGCAAAGTTTGGCAGTGGAAGGGAGAAGCAAAGTAGGTGATATAGGTAAACTAAGCCACATGCTCTATATTAGGTGTCAATAAAGAGTGTCTAAAGTTGATGTATCAAGAAATAAAGGTAAAAGCATAGCATTTAAAGTTATGGATGTAATAACCACCAGAGGAAATAACAGAAATAGTTACAAAGGAATGAGACTAAAGGTGAGAAAGGACAGGGAGGGAGGCTACTGTCTTGTGTCAAATGTTCTTATACACTGTTTGCTTTGTTGTCAAGTACAAATATTATTTGGATTAAACTAAAATCATTTTAGCTCAAAAAAATAATGAAATGAGATAACGTATGTGATTTAGACAGTGCATGGTATATACAAACATTCTGATGAAGTGAAGTCATTTTTATGAATGCAGTGCTAACAAATGACATCACCTAGCACAGTATCTGGCATATAGTAAATACTAGTTACAAGCCCCCTCTTTAACCCAGGATTTAAAGCCTAAATCTTACTATTTATATTTTGCTCCAGTCTCTCCTGCCTTTCCTTCATAATATTCAATCTGGTTCATAATTTAGCAATGGTCCAAAATTTAACTGGACACAAGTATGGTCCATACATAAGAGAGAAGAAGCTCTCATCTTAATACTGATAAACAGTTCTGCTAAAAACAAAGATATTTTAAAATCCTACTTATTTTTCTAACTGAAAAATGAGGAAAGAACAATATGAATAGCCCCTTCCTTTGGGGAAGTGCAGGAGAAGGATTTGTTAAACCTGAATGTTACCACAGTACTCTGGACTTTTCTATCATAGAACTTACTAAATGGTACCATAATTACTTATTCCTCCCTCCCCTGGCAGCTGTGAAAGAAGGCAGCTAACAGGAGCTGTATTTTGTGTATCCTCTATTCACCTGAATACCCAGCATAGTATATGACAAGTGACAAACAGTTGGTGCATATCTGTTGAACAAATGGATGTTTATTAAGCTCTTAGCACTTTTAAGGGGTGGGGGGAGCAGTTGAACAGGAATTATGTGGACTAAGTTTAAAATCCAATACATCATTATCAAATTCACAATATTGAGGGTTTTGTCCATGTCTACAGAAGTCAATATATTTCCTTAATTAGAAAAAGCAGATTGCAAAAATGCCAGCTGATGCTATATATCATTTCCAAACTTGTTCTGGGCAAATAAAGTAACTTCTCCCTTAAATACTTCTACATGGGAAACAGTTAAACTTCCAGGAAAACTCAAACTTAAAATATACATGAAATCCACCAAGGAGACCAACCCAGAAGAGTTCACTGAAATGCTGTCTTACCCAATGTCTCCCCAACAGCTTGGAGTTACAGGAAGAAAGGGAAGTATTTCCCTTAACTTCATAAAAAAAGGCTCCACAATTAATAAATAATAACAACCATAACTATGCACTGAATATTAAGTGCTTTACATGTGCTGACTTGCTGGATCCATAAAATAATCCCATTTTACCATAATCCCAGAGGTACCACTACCCACATTTTTCAGATGAGGAAATGCGGTCACATCACAGGGCTAGAATCCAGGCAGTGTGGCTTCAATACAGACTTAATTTCTCACCTGCCAATGGGTAAGGCATTGCGGATGATCCTCTGGCTGCCTCGGGTATATTCAATATCGACTGTAATGGGCGCAGAGTATGTCATGTCCCTCAAACGGCACTGAAAGAGAATAAGGAATCCAACATTTATTGCTCTTCCTCTCAGGAAAAGAAGAGGTACATCACTTGAGAGCTCAGTTTCTAGTACAAATTGTGGCCCACATTGAACTTTGATCTCTCCTCCACTGAGCTGTTCCATGTGCTGCCTCAGGACATTGGGAGTTATCAGCCTACCTTCTCCATGAGGGGAATGTTGCCATGTATTGATCTAGACATTGCCACAGCATCCCTGGCCCTGCCAGGCCAAAAATGGAACAATAAATCTGGTACTAATTTTCTTCTCACTGATCTGATGCCATCACCAGTCTGCTCCCGTATCTTTAAAGCAGCTGGACTGGTCCTTGCAAAGTGGGTCCATGGAAAGTAATCGACGTGGCTTGGCTTGTTCAAAATAGTTAACAACCAGTATAACGATAACTAAAGTATATACACATACAAATTTCAACTATACTTCCTTTTATTCTCCAATTATACTAAACTGTATTACAAAACTCCTTACCAAGTGGTATGTTATAGCACAAATCATTCATCACATCATTCTAACAATTTCTTAATCATTTGCAGGATTTTAGAAATTGTTGGTGGGTGCTTTAGTTCCCCATGGTGATGACTAGGCTAAATGATGCCCTTGCCTAAGCCATGATTAGACATAGGAAACCCCATCCAAATCTTCTGATGACTTCCCCATTATACTGATGGTCATCGGGTGGCTTGTAGTCTCAAAAAGAGAGTTTGTCCGAACATTAACCATACAATTCACGGTGCTGAATCCTCTCTCTGGCTTCTACTGAACAAAAGATAGTTAGATGTGAGCTTCTTCTAGCCTCTGTGTCTGTGATTTTTAAAATATTAAATATTCCTATTATTGACGAATAAAAATAGGTTATGTTATATTTAACTAGGTCAAGCCTCCTGCTTCAGGCCAGATCAAAGGTACTGTGGCATGGTAGTTAAGAATGTGAACTCTAGCCCAGGCGTGATGGCTCATGCTTATAATCCTAGCACTCTGGGAGGCCAAGGTGGGAGGATAGCTTGAGCTCAGGAGTTTGAGACCAGACTAAGCAAGAGCGAGACCCCATCTCTACTAAAAATAAAAAAATTAGCTAGGCATGGTGGCACATGTCTGTAGTCCCAGCTACTCAGGAAGCTGAGGCAGGAGGACTGATTGAGCCCACGAGTCTGAGGTTGCAGTGAGCTATGATGACGTCACTGCCCTCTAGCTGGGGCAATAGAGTGAGACCCTGTCTCGAAAATAAAAAAATAAAAATAAAAAAAGAATGTGAATTCTATTGCCTACGTTCAAATCCTGGCTCACTTAAATTTTAAATAACCTCTCTGAACCTCAGTCTCTTCATACATAAAACAGGGAATGAGAATGATTATTTTAATTCCCAAAGTATAAATACGTATTTTTAGAATGGGCCCGGTACAGAGTACTATATATTATCTCATTTTTATTAATAAAATTAATGTAATAACAATGGGAAGCAATCAGTGAGTTTTACCAAACTCATCCCTTCAAGTGGAAATAAAATTCAACAGATGTAGTTAATATAATGACAAACATAGCCTCAGCTTTTCTGGACTCCTTCAAACTACTTTGCCTTCTCCCTTCTTGAACTTGGTAATATAGTTTAGAAAATAACTTGGAAATTGCCAATTGGTGCCTCATTCTTGAAAAATTGGAAAGGTCTAGCAAAATGAAATGAGAAAAAGGAGAAAGCCAAATCGGGGCACATACTTTCCAATATCCCACAGCCCTAACCACTCCCAGTTCAATACAAGTCGACATATTTACCTTATCGACCTGGCCCTTCTAGGCATTTAAGTTTGCAATCTTCATGCCTCTCTGCCATGAGTTTTGTTATTTTAAGCCACAAGAGTATAAACTCTTTGTGAAAGAATATTGTGTCTCACTTCTTTTTTTCAATGCTGAGACCCAAACTAAATGTTCAATAATACCTGGTGATTAAATATCAAAATTTACCTATATAGAATGACTGGTTACTTGATCATACTACCTGTTTAATCTTGCTTAGACAATAACTACAACCGTCTAATACTTTCCTTGTTCTTTAATAAAGATCCCTGTGATACATTCCCTAATTGCTATTTCAGCTTTACCCTAACACAAACCACATGAATCTACAAAAATCTTTTTCTTTCCTGAATCAATTCCCAATTATGGACACTAAGTGAAGGAATTTAATGAGAAATCTAGAATGTGTTAAAAGTCAATAAATAGACCTGTTTTCCTATAACCCTTTGTCTATATATCTGTTAAAACCCTCATATTTCAATATTCTTTTCATGTCTCCTATTAGACTGTGAGTTCCTAGTCCTCAGTTTCCTCTGCCTAACACAATGCCTGGTTGACCCTCAAAAAGCATGCTAAGTGAGTGAGCGACTCCTGTGATGAAGAGCACACCATGCAAGGCACAAGTGGTGGGGGGCAGGAGACTGCTAAAAAGCTCAGAAACAGGACACTAATAGGACACACAAATGTAACAGTGCAAGCTGATTAGGATTAAATGATAAAATAAATAGTGCAGAATTGTTTTCTAATATACTAGTTTTATACAAGTGCTTATTTATTTTGATTTATCTCAGAGGAAATTTTGTTTTTCCTGTTTTTAAATCATCTTTTAAAAGTATATATTAAGGGCAGACTCTTTAAGGTAAAGCAAACAAGTCCAATTAAAGTAAGATTTATAATAATTACCTCATGAGGGGACACTGGTCTAGTTACATTGAAGCTTTCTTCAACATCAGGAAGCCCAACATAGATATTAAGATATCTGAAAAGCAAATTATTCTAGTACGAATTATACTACTTCAAAACATATAAACAAGCTATTTTTCTCCCAAATACAAGAATTATGTTTTGGCAAATGTTTACCTTGCTAAGGATAACAAGTTAAAAATTATCATTGGAGATCTTCTTGGAATGACAGTACATAATAGCTTTACCAAAGAGGGAAAATACTATCAAATCATCTTTTAAAAAATATTATAAATCTCTTTATAAAAATACTGTAAATATAGCTCCCTAAAAAATGAAACTTAATGATTTAAAAAGCAAAGTACAAAAGAGTACCAATGGTATGCTATCATTTATATAAGAAAGAAGAGGATACAAGTGGGAAAAATATGTATATATACCCATTTGTGCAAAAGAAACATAGAAAGGATAAAGCAGGAAACTATGGGATTGGTTACCTACAGAGAGTGGGAGGGAACAGGGTAGGAAGAATTAGAAAGGGAGCAACAATTTTCTGAATATACTTTTTTATATAGGTCTAACTCTTACAATCATAATAATGTTTCACATACCCAAAAAATAAAGATAAGAACTAATATAAATAACAGTATTTTGACTGGATACTGTAGGGCTAAAGACAAAAAGGACATTGCACAAATATTTACTCAAATTTTATTCTCACAGAAGTATGAGATAACAATTCTGAAATGTTATGTATAGTCTAGTATTGAAAAAATAAGAAAATATATTGGACATCATGAGAGCCAGATTTCTCACTGTCAGGGACAGAAGTTACAAATAAAGGAAGGGAAAATATTAGAATGGTCCTATAGTGCTGGACTGGAATTGGAGGTATCAGTCTGCATGGTTCTTAAGTATAAATGGATAGGATATAGAAATATAGATGTGCATGTATGTGTTAGTATACATACATATATTTCCGAGGTCTGTCCACTGAGACCTTAGTTTCCATATCTTGGTTTATAAATACTATTTTCCAATAAAAGGGACTAGGGCTCCTTGGAGAAATAGCTGATAATATCCCCATAATAGACAAATTATATCTTACGGTGCCAGAAAGTAAAGGAGTGCTCAAAAAAATAATGGTGGCATGTTAAAGGACACAAGAGTCAATTTGAAAAGTTCCCTATGGCCAAAACTGAGACCATCTGAGCAACAGAATAATCATACTACTGGATTATAACCCATAGGCTAAAATAAAATCCGTGAGTCCAAACTGATATAAATTAATATAGAGAGAGCTATAGAGAGATAACTGGGGGGAAAGGAAAGCTCTTCCTTATAGTAGAATTCCAATATTAATGCAGAAGTAATGATGGAAATAGAAATTCACTATTAAGTAAACCCCACAATAGTAACTGTTATAGGTAAGAACCATCAATGTATGCGGATGATGAGAAATAAGATATTTGCATAGTCAAAGGATCTCCCCATAAGATACTTATTAATTACAAAAGGAAAAATATTAATAGTAACTTTATAGTGGAGAAACCTTGAAGATACCACCTTAACCAAGTGAACAAAGTTAAAATTATCACTAATAAACTATATTGGCATCTGTACCCCCAATATGAATCAGTGAGCACAAAATATCACTTCTGCAGTATTCTCACAAAAATACATAGTCCAATCTAATCATGAGCAAATATCACATAAACTCAAAACAAAGGGCCTTATACAAAAACTGATCAGATTATTCAAAAGTGTCAAAGTCATGAAAGACCAAGAAAGACTAAGGAACTGTCACAGACTGAGGAGACTAAAGAGACAAAACAAGTAAACATAATGTGGGGTCCTGGATTGATTCCTGGACCAGAAAAAAGACATTAGTGGGAAAACATCAAAAAAGGTCTACAGATTAATTGACAGTATTGTATCAGTGCTCAGTTCTTGGTTTTGGTAATTGTGCTGCTACAGTTACATAAAATGTTAACATTAGGGGAAGCTGGGTGAAGAATATATGGGAACTCTTTGTACTATTTTTGCAATTTTTCTCTAAGTCTAAAATTATTTAAAATAAAAACTTGTTTAAAATATTTAAAACCTAATAGTTTCATTAACTTCTCAATCATAACTCTACTTGTTATAATTAGTTTACCAATTAAAAATTAAATTTGAGCACTTTATAATTATCTTAAACAGATACAAGAGAATGACTTTAAAAGAGTTTTGATAACAACTACATTCACTTTAAAAATGTCAGACATAATCAACATAGCTAATTAAGAGTAGTTGGTTCCTTACTTTAAGTACCACATGGGGTCAGCATCACTTGTAACCTTTTCATTGGCTTTCATTATCTTCTTTATCTGCAGTGGAAAGTGCAACATTAGGCTAGACTCTGGCTTCCAACTAATTCTTAGCTTATGTCTATTTCTACAATCTCATGCTTACCTCTACATTAATGAAATAGTTAAATGAGTCTATATGCTGTTTCACAAGGCCTTTCACCTGAAGAGATAAAAAGTAAAAAGTAGGTTAGCAACAAAATAACAGATTATATAATGGAATCTAATCATAGATGATTAGATTTTTCTCAAAATCAAAGTGACAAAAAAATCCACAAATTATATTTAATAAAACTTTTCATTAAGTTTCATTAAGTGTCCTCATTCTATCTCTGCACCATCTTACTAGTCAAGTTTTCCTCCCTGAGAAGCAATCTGACCTTTGGAATTCAAAATATGAGTACTTGAATATACAGTCATGTGCCACGCAATGTTTTAGTCAATGACAGCATATATGACAGTGGTCCCATAATAGTATAATGGAGCCAAAAAATTCCTATCACCTAGTGACTTACACTTGACTTTGTAGTGCATATTTCCGAAAAGAGTGACACCTGCTCAAGAAGAGCCTCGGGCAGGTATTCTAGAAGAAGGCAATGCTCTCATAGGAGATGACAGCTCCACTTGTGTTACTGCCCCTGAAAACCCTCCAGTGAGACAAGATGTGGAGGTCCAGAGATATTGATGATCCTGGCCTATGCTAATAAGTGTGTGTCTTAGTTTTTAACAACAAAGTTTAAAAAGTTAAAAAAAGTTTAAAAATAGAAAAAAGCTTATAGAGTAAGGATGTAAAGAAAATATTTTTGTACAGTCATATAATGTGTGCTTTAAGCTAAGTGTTATTACAAGTCAAAAAAATTTAAAAAATTAAAGTTTATCAAGTATCAAAAAGTTACAGTAAGCTGAGATTATTTAAGAGAAAAACGATTTTTTATAAATTTATTGTAGCCTCAGTGTGATGTGTTTATAAAGTCTACAGTAGTATGCTATAATGACTTAGGCCTTCACATTCACTCACCACTCACTGACTCACCCATAGCAACTTCCAGCCCTGCAAGCTCCATTCATGGTAAATGCCCTATACAGGTGTACCATTTTTTATCTTTGATACTGTATTTCTACTGCACCTTTTCTATGTTTAGATATGTTTAAATACAGAAATACCACTGTGATTCAATTACCTACAGTATTCAGTACAGTAACATGCTCCACAGGTTTTTAGCCTGGGAGCAATAGGCTATACCATACAGCTTAGGTGTGCAGTAGGCTATGCTCCTTAGGTTTGTGTAAGTACACTCCATGATGCTCACAAAGACAAAATCGCCTAATGACACCTTTAACTCTACTTGTTTTTCAAGTCTCTATTCTTTCATTTAGCATAATGCTTTCAAGATTCATTCATGTTGTAGTATTAATCAGTACTTGATTTCTTTTTATTGCCAAATAATATTTCATTATATAGCTAAACCACATTTTATTTATCCATCCACCAGTTGATGTTCATTTGGGTTGTTTCCACTTTTTGGCTATTACGAATACTGCTGCTATGAACATTTATGTACAAGTTTTTGTGTCAACTTATGTTTGAATTTCTCTTGGGTAGGTATCTAAAAGTAGAATTGCTGGATTTTACGGTAACTTTATGTTTAATCACTTGAGGAACTGCCAGGCTGTTTTCCAAAGCAGCTGCAGCATTTTACATTCCTACCAGAGGAGCGTGAGGGTTCCCATTGCTCCACATTCTCATCAACATTTATTTTTGATTATAGCCATCCTAGCAGGTGTCAAGTGGTCTCTCACTGTGGTACTTACTTACTCTCACTACTTCTTAGCACAAGCTCTTTCAAATTGAATTGAAGCCTTACACCATAATATATTACATTCAGCACTCCTCTGACTATTCACCCATCCATGTTAGTCAAACAGAATGGCTGCTGTTTCCCACAGACCTGTGGAAGCTCCTTTTGAGCCCCCAGATTAAGCCATGCTCTCTGCATCCCACCTTTCAGCTTAGTTAAATCCTCCTCTCTTCACATGTGGCTTATGTCTCTCTCTCCTCATTTGGGCAGCCCTCTCTGACCATCTGTAGCATCATTCTTTTGCCAGTAGCATTTTGGTTGTTATTAATCATGTGCCATGCCACTATGTATACTCCTTCTCCCTAAATTTAGACTACTACTTCCCCAACCAGCACCTCATAGGCAGAGATTTTGTCTTAAAAGTAAGTCCTTGTATTTCCAAAATCTAGCAAAGTGCACAGTTGTATTGTACAAAGCCAAAAAATTTAATCTTTAAAAAACAGTTTATTTCTTGACTTTTTTATCTGAAAAAAACCAATTATTAGTAAATGTAAACTAATTACCTTTAAAAATGCTGGGAGCAGCCTCCATTTTTCCTGTGAACCAAAACAATAAGAACATCAGAACTCTGTACCAGCAACCACAACACTTTCATAAGAAGTTATTTTAATGTACCAAAATAAACAAAAGGAAGTATATCAAAAAGACCAAATTTTAAATTGTAACTACTTTTAGGGAAATCATGTATGTGCACGCAAATAAACATAGATACACACATATTCATACATACATAGTCCACGGATTTCTTAAATAGAATATATTTAATCTCTTCTTGGTGACTCAAGACTTCAAGCACTTTTCATACTTTATTTTATTCTCATGACACTTTCCAGTAAGCGGGGTTTACCAGTCTGAGAAACGGAAAGTAACTCTCAGAAAGTCTGGTTGGGGAGGTAGGACTCTACCCAAAGGGAGTTCTTTTTCCCTCCCATTGGTCAGAGCTCATCGCAGGGCTGCAGAAGAACAGCACACATGGTGTTTGTCTCCTACATTAAATAGCTGCAAACTGCCACACTTCTTGAGTTCTTGGGCATGCTTTTTATACCTTCCTGAGGTTGTAAGTGGCCTACCATGATAGCCTCTTTTCATGTATGACATCTAATCTGCTCATGGGAAACCTGACAAATGGTCAGAGCCAAGTTTAAAGTTAGAATACACAGTTTCTGACAAAGGGCCTAAGGATCACACAGGACCTTGAAGCAACTGTAAAAACTTTGGCTATCACTCTGAATGACCTGAGAAGCATTGGAAGGCTCTGAGCGAAAGAGGGACATGATGATATGACTCATTTTAACTGGATCCCTCTGGCTTCTGGGCGGAGAATAGACAAGGTTAGCAGCAGGGAGATCATCTGGGAGTTTACTCCAGGATCATAACAGTACAGGTAGTGAGACTTTATTAGCTAAGTAGACATAATTTGAAGTTAGAACCAACAGAACTTGGTAAGAGATTAGACAGAGACTGTGAGAAAGAAAGGAGCCAAAATTAACACCAAGATTTTTGGCCTAGAGGGATAGAGTTATGATTGATGGAGGTAAGGAGAAGTGGACCAATGTGGGAGCAGCAGGCTTAGCTGTGGAGGGGATATCAAGAGTTTGGTTTGCAGCATGTTTGAGATACTCACTAGACATTTAGGTGCAAATGTCAAGTAGGCAACAAATGAGTCTGGAACTTGGGAACGGGGTAGACTGGAGATAGAAATTAGGGAGAGGTTAGGAAGTGGATGGAAATTAAAGCCATGTGATGGATAAGACTACGTAAAGAGCGTAGATGGAGAGGAGTTCCACAAAGTGAGACCAAGAACATTCTAACATTCAGAGATGAGGAGCAGAAGGTAGATCTTGCAAAGGAGACCTAGGAGTGGCCAAGGAGGGAGGCAAACAACCCAGAGACAGAAAAAAAACATTTTCAAGAAGGGAGGCAGGCAAAACTAATCTATAATAGAAATCAAAAGGTGGTTGCAGGGGATAGATTTAAAAGGGTCATAAGGGAACTTTGTGGGGTGATGGAAATGTTCTATAGCATGTACTGGGTGACAGTCATTCAGATATACATAATTATCAAAACCAATGCAACTGAACACTTAAGATCTGTACATTTTATTATATATAAATTATATCTAAATTTTAGAAAAAAGAAGAGTATCCAACAGAGCTTAAAGTTATATAAAGGCCACCTCAGTGGTTCATGCCTGTAATCCTAGTACTCTGGGAGGCCACTTTAGGCCATGAATTAGAGACTAGTCTAGGGAACATAGCAAGACCCCACTCTACAAAATAATTTTTTTAAAAAATGAGCTGCATGGTGGTGACATATTCCTATGGTCCTAGCTACTTGGGAGGCTGAGCCAGGAGGATCACTTGAGCCCAGGAGTTTAAGGTTGAAGTAAACTATAACTGTACCACTGCACTCCAACCTAGGTGACACAGTAAGACCCTACCTCAAAAAATAAAAAATAAAAAAAAATTTTAAAAGGACACATTTAAAAAAAAAAGAAAAAAAGGAAAATAAGAAGGGAAATGACAACTGATATAAGCCAAATTGTGTCCCTCCCAAAATTCACATGTTGAAGTACTAACCCCCAGTACCTCAGAATGTGACCTTATTTATAAACAGGTTGTCCCAGATGTAATTCCTATGGTTAAGAAGAGGTCATTAGGGGGAGCCTTAATCTACTACTACTGGTGTCCTTATAAAGAGGGGAAATTTGGACACAGAGACGCACACCTCCAGCCTCACCTTTTGCCCAGCTCCGACAGCACAGTGCAGGCTCTTGTCAAATGCTGCTTCTGCTGAGAAAGCCTCCCCTACCATGACACTTCATCCACATCCGTCAAGACTCAGCTCAGGGATCACATCCCAGCTACCACATGTAATACCAACATATCCCTCGGCCTACTTTTATCACAGCACCTACTGCATGTTATTCCACCTGCTTACATGTCTCCCCTACAAACCTGTAAGCTCCTGGAAGTTTTCTGAACTTGTGTAAAACCTGTGGGTGATACGCCACCAGGTTAAAGTACTCAATAATACTGATAAATATTTGTTCAATAAATGATTAACTGGCTCCAAAGCTTGTGTTATTTCTCCCGCCATGCTACCATGCTACCACACAGAACATAGCCAAAATATACAAGGCATGGTTAGTTCAAGTAAAACTGAGCCCCTATCTAGAAAAAGCTGCAGAGAAAACAATTTTAATCTCTCAATAAAAAGGTAATGCCATTTTCCATTCAGAGAAAACTCAGCATTATTAAAGAATTTCTCTAACAGAGTACTGTTCAGATTAATCTTCGTTAATTCGACCCTGAAATTATAGTGTTTACCTCACAAAATCAAAAATGCAAAGAGAATATTCAACAATATAAATAAGTGAAATGTCACTTTCTGAGCCCCTTCATGCCATTCTAGATACTCTGCTTTGGAAAAGGCCATAAAGTTATTCTTCATATTCATTCACTCAATAAGAATGTTAAGAACTGATGACACAGAGAATAAGGCAGCAGGAAGAAGTTTAGTGGGAAGAGAAACAAGCAACTACCAGTGTTAAGAAAGAACAGGGTACCACGGCAGCAAATAGCCAAGAGCTCTAACGTCTTCAGGGAAAACCAGGGAAGGCCTTCCTAAGGAAGTCATATCGTAGATATGTAGGATTTAATCTACAAATAGGAAGGAGAGAAAGATCCAGAAGGAACTGTATGAGTACAGTAGAAAGACCTCAGGGCAGGGAGACAGAGGAATGGTGGGAAAAAGGCTACAGAAGTAAGCAGTGACCAGACTGAGGAAATTTATTACAAACACGGTAAAGACTAGATTTTGCCCTCAGAGCAATGGGCAGAGATTGAAGAATTTTAACCAAAAGATCACCATAACTATACATGTGTGTTTAAACTGATGGCTCTGGCTACAGAGCAGGGAACAGACTGGAGTGGGACAAGTCAGAAGCCAGATAAGCAAGCGGATGTAAGCGATGACAGTGGTTCAGAGTTGGAAAACAGGCGGAATGTAGCTTCAGATTTGCATCTATTCAGAATGCAGGGCCTTTAAGATGTGACAGTGGATTGGATGCAGCGGGCCAGGAAAAGGAACTGTTATTCCTGCATCAGAAGACTGAAATTGAGGCACGGTTCCTTCACAGCTGAGCAAATTTTGACAATATGAATCTTCTAGCCTTATTTCTTCAGCTCTGTGGAGAAGTGGTTCTGTCAGCAGTTAAGGATAAAGACTCTGAAGTCAGAATGACAGAGTTCAAACTCCAGATCAGCCACTTACCAGAGTTCTAACACTGGTAACTTGAACTATACTTAACCTCTTTGGTCCTCTGTGGCAAAAGAGGGGTAAATGTGATACATATTTCAGAGGATGAAATAATGTAATGCATGTTATGGTTAAACAAAGCCTGTGAGATAGTAAGTGCTCAGTAAATGCTGGCTCTTGATATTAACTCTTCAAGGCTAAAACCCAGTGTTGCCTGATGATGATCAGCGGTGTATCGCATGTTCCTGTAGACTGAATCTGATGGACTCATTATAACTCGACTTCATTAAGCTGCCAAATAATCTAACAGAGTCACTCTTGTTTTTAAAGCCTTCAAAAGCATCTCACAGCTCCCAGGAGAAAGTCCAAGCTCCTTCAGATGTTTAACAGAACCTTTCATAGTCAGGACCCTTATCTATTCTTCATCTTTTATCTCTCCTCCTCCATTTTTCTTCACTCTAATATGACTGGGTTTATTTTAGTTACTCAAAAACTTCAAATGGTCTTGCCTAGGGGGTTTCCAGTATCCGGTTCCCTCTACCTGAAATTCCTCCCTTGACTGTCTTCCCCAGCCCCATTTCTCCACTTCCCCATTCCAGGCTAATGAAGATTTTGAGGCTCAGAGAGACTATAATACATGCCTTTCCAGAGAACAAAGTATGTCAACAGCTGCACTTCACTGGGCGGCTTAATGAAGGGCAGTTGCTATCTTTAACTTCTGAAAATCGGATGAAAGCTATGGAGCCCCTCTCCCCTCCAAGATAACACACAGGAAATTTTTTGAGTAAACAAACAGCGCCTTTAAAATACCTTGTAGCCCAAACTTGAACTCCGGGTTAAAAGACAAGATTACCAGCCTAATATTCAGACGATTTGGTTTTACCACCACAGACAGCTGTGGTACCTCATGAAAGTGGCCTAAGCTCCCTAGACCTCACTGTCTTTTTTAAGCCTTTAAAGGTGCGATACGTCGCCCGAGGTGGGTGCTAGGGCCAATTCACCCGCCGCACACCCACACTGGAAGAGTCCCAATCCGAGGGCCATCTGAGGGGTCCTCGGCCCCCACAGCAGCTGACAGCTCCTACAGGGTCAGCCCTGCAGCGCGCACCCGGAGGCCGGCTGGGAAAAGGACTCACACTTGCGAAGTACTAAGCATGCGCGGAAGCCCGATCATGCGCAGAAATGGCAGGCCGGGAGGCCGACTCGCCTCACTTGGCCGCCAGAGCACTAAGGGCAACGCCCCCTCAGAACGCTTCCCAGCCCCTTCCGCTCCCCGCGTGCTGGGCACTCACCTCTACAGTCGGGATGGGCGCAGCCAGCTGCTCCGGGGTTAGGTTTCCAAACTCCTCCGCAAGCACGTCCATGCCGCTCACGACAGACGACAAAACGGACCCTCCACGCCCGCCTTCGCTGCCCCGAGCAAGCTGCAGAACTCGTGGAGAGCGGTGCGCAAAGGCCTAAACTGTCCCCGCTGCGCGTGTTAGGTGGAGGTGCGACAATAAGGTTCCGTCTACTCCCGGAACCGACGGTGGAAGCCGGATGTGGCCGAGCGGTGCCAGGAAACTCCGCCCCCTGGTGTAGCTTGGAGGTCTGGCCCGGGTAATACTAAACTGCGGCTGACAGGTCTGTCAGTTCTTCCATAATTGAGACCCACAAAACATAGTGGTTGTAATTTTAAAAGTAATTCGAAGAAAAATGTAAACGGATAATTTGCACAACTTGAACCACTGAGGCTGAGTGTTCATTTGAGTCAGTCCGAAACATTTGCGTTGTGTCGTATGGAAATGCTAGAAACTTCCCAAATGCCTAGTGACGGGGAATCGGTAAAAGAAATGATGGCACATGCATGTGATGGAATGGTATACAACCATCCAAATAACTATAAGGGGGATGGGAATTAGCACTAGAGCGTAGGGCATAACAGGACAGCAATTGTTAAATTCTCAAAGTACTGTTAATAGATGGAAGACCTGGGAGTAAATACCAGCATATGGAGAAATTTAGCATGAAAAGATGACATTTAAATTAGTAAGGGAAAGAGAGCCTATCCAGTAAATGATGTTAGAACAGCTGATTAGCCATTTTGGGGGAAAAAGTACATCTAAGTAAATCCTATGTGGATTAAATATTTAAATGTTAACAAAACTTTAGAAGAAATGTAAGTGAATATATTCATAACACAGATGGTGAAGGCCTTCAAGGACTGCAACATAATCAGAAGTTATAAAGGATTTTATAATATAATTCCAAACATGGTTTAATGACTCCATGAAAAATTTAAGATTTTCTGAATAGATTTTTAAAACCCACCGTGAGTAGAGTTTTTTAAAAACACAAGTTGACAGAAGAAAAAGGGCTGGTCTCCCTAACTTAAAATGAGCTCATACAAGGAGGCCGAGGCAGGACGACTGCTTGAGCTCAGAAGTTCGAGACCAGCCTGAGCAAGAGTGAGACCCCGTCTCTACTAAAAATAGAAAAATTAGCCTGGCATCGTGGCACGTGCCTGTAGTCCTACCTACTCAGAAGGCTGACGCAGGAGAATCGCTTTAGCCCAGGAGTCTGAGTTTGCTGTGAGCTAGGCTGACCCCAGTGCACTCTACTCAGGGCAACAGAGTGAGACTCTGTCTCAAAAAAAAAAAAAAATGAGCTCATACAAATCAATAGGGGGAAAAAACCCATT
Source organism: Indri indri (assembly GCA_004363605.1). Taxonomy (NCBI): domain Eukaryota; kingdom Metazoa; phylum Chordata; class Mammalia; order Primates; family Indriidae; genus Indri; species Indri indri. The sequence goes on from RJWJ010002324.1 coordinate 47,100, forward strand.
GGGGAAAACAAGGCAAGAGTTACCAACAGTTATTTAATGGGTATAGAGTTTCAATTTGGAAAGATGCAAAAATTCTGGAGATGGATGATGGTTGATGGTAATGGTTACACAACAATGTGAATGTATTTAATGCTGCTGAACTGTACATCATTTTTAATGATTAAAATGGGGTTAAGTTTTATTTATATCTTACTACAATAAAAAAGTTATGAAAATTTGTAAATGCATATATACTTTCCAATTTCTTCCCATAAAGGTATAACCCTTTCACAAGGTAGTCTTGTTTCCAAATTAGCTACTTAAATTTCAATGCCTGTGTTTTCTAACTGTTGTGCTGACATCCAAAAGTAGGAAAAGAAAGGAAAAAATAAATAACAGAATCATCCTTGTCTTCGAAGTTCTTACAATTTACCTACAAAGACAAGAAATAACTTGTATATATTATCCTTTCGAATTACCAGATTGCAGCCCATTTAGGAGCTAGCCTGGAAGAGACTGTGAAAGTGATTTGTAGGTGGGAGAGGATCTTAAGGTTGGCTCAGGCATATTGGATCTCTGCTCCAAAGTCCTCTTTGCTTTCCATTACCCAGATGGTTCTCCAACTTTAGCTTGTGTCAGAATCATTTGGAGCCCTTGTTAAAACAATTTCAGCTTTCTGACTGGTCGGCTGGGGCCTACAAGTTTGCATTTCTAAGTTCCCAGCTGCTGCTGCTGCTGGTCCAGTGATCACACTTTGGAAATCACTACTCTAACCTAAGAATTATCACTCAATACCATAATCCTATGGTTATGTGTCTAATTCTCCTTCAGACTGGAACCTCCTAGAATAGGAACTGTCTTGTTTGTATCCCCAGGTTCTAACCCATCATTTGTTCCTGAATAAATTTTTGTTGAGTAAATATTTTGAAAGAAAAAATGCAATGGATGATAATAAGTTTGATGTTATAGTCACATTTTTTAATCTGATTTATTTTTTATTTTTTAGTTTCTGTTGTAAAGTAGAAGCCTCTGGTAGCGGTGGGTCCCAAAGTTCTACATGGCAACAATTGGCTGATGCTGAGTGGTGTCAGCCCTTAGACCACAGCTGCCACAATCCCTCACAATCCTTCCTGTATTACACTTAAAACCCTGGGTCAAATCTATGACTTCTTTCTGGTCCCCTAAGGGGCTTGATTTTTGAACCAAGAAGCCAAGAACAGTCTCATGATTCCTCTCTTTTCTGCTGTCACACCCCCTTTTCCTGAGACACTGATACAAAAAGATTAGGGGTTTGAACAGAGGGTTAGGAAATTAGGGAAAGGAGATCCCAGAGGGAAAATGATTAACATCTTGGAATACTAATCCCATCACTAATCTATAAAGTGTTGTGGTTGCCAGATGAGAAATTGACCAATGCTGTGGGGCAGGGGTGGGGGAACAGGGAGAATTGGTTAAGGAAAATCAAGGGAAAGGGAAAAGCAGAGGTGTCCAAGCTGGGCCCTGAAATATTAGGCAGAGCTTCCACTTCCTGAGTGTTTACTCTTTGTCAGGCATTGGAATAACCACTTCATGTGCATTCCTTAACTGAATGATCACCCCTTGGGGAATAAGTATGATTATCCCCACTTGACAGGTGAGGAGACTAAGGCTCACAGGCTTAAGAAATTCACACAAGTAGAGCTGGAATTTAAATCCATAATTATTTGACCCCAGAATGCATGTTTTTAACCACTGTATCATAATATCACACTGAAAGCATGGGTTAACAGAAGACGTTTCAAGCAGAGAGAAACAGCCTGAGCAATGGCATGAGGACTTTGAGTTCGTTATACCACTACTGACAATTGAGTGTGGTTCTCACGTAGGGCTGGGGGAAATGTCTGTATGTGACACTAGAAAGATCCACTGGAGCTGGGCCATTTTGTGCCCTTATGCCATGTTAAAGAAACTAGATTTTATTCTGAGAGGCTTCAACATGAAGATGCTAGAAACAAAAGAAAAACCTTTTCTCTTATTAACACCTTGGTGCATTCAGACTGGAAAAAAAAAAAAAGTATGGTTCTGATTGCTATACCCGAGTAAATTCATAGCAGAACTAGAGAAGACCAGAAACAACATCAGAGAAAGAGTCTTCAGCCTGAAAAGGCAAGGGCAGAGGGAGAGTCCTGGAAGTTATTTCGCAAACAGCAAGGTGAGGGTGAACAAGGACAGAAATCTCTACGTACTGTAATCAGAGAACATTCTGCATTTTGAGAAAACCCATATAGTCCAGAAACCTTCAGCTGCCTGCCATACCCACAGAACTTTCTCTGAAAAGCCTTGCTTTGTGTGGTGTGGCCTTAATATCCTGTCAAAACCAACAGGGCCAGGTACCAGCCTACATGGCTGGATGTGAGGGAGCTAAGGTAGCTGATCATAAGAGCCCTATCCAATGTGTGGGGGAGAGGGGTGTCCATACTGATTAGTGGCAAGTAAACAATCGTATTCTTTCTCTTGGGGTATTTTTAATTACGACACATCAAAAAGGAGAGCAGAACAGAACCTGAGCAATAAATGCCACGTCAGCATGTGGTAGCAGCACGACAGTGAAAAATACTTTTGATTGGATACCAATACACTAAGTAGTTAAGAGCACACATTCCAGGGTTAGACTCCTGAGGTTCAAATATACTTACCAACTCTGTGACCTTGGGCAACTTCCTTAGCCTGAGTCTCATTTTGCACATACAGAAATAATGATAGAGCCTGCCTCACAGCATGCTGTGCAGTTACATGAGATAATTTATATAAAGTACATAGGGGAGGCCCTGCCGTAAGTTAAGTGCTCATTGGCTATTTTATTATATTCAGGTTGACCATCCCTGCAAATGCAGCTGCTGAGACAAATTCTTAGGTTTCCTTTCTTTTTCATAAAGCCTTACAATAAATCCCTATGTTCCTGTCCCTTGAAATCTGAAAGAGGCTAACATAGTAAACTTAGAAATGAAAAGATAAAGCTTCACTCCAAAAATAGAGAACAAAAGGGTGCAAGTTAATAATATAAATATATTTTTGAAAGATTAGATTAAATCATGGAGGATAAGGTCATAAATGATTACTACATGAAATTATAACATGTTGGGTTTTGTCACTATCCTTTGAAGTTGACATCAAGGACAATAACTGCAGCCTTCTGCATACCCTTGAGTTTCTCTGCCAATGACAATATTGGGCTTAACGAACCATGGTTCTGAGGAGATAGGACAATTTTTGTTCTTATGTAGTTAAGTACTTGATCATCACATCTCAAAATACTAAAACCCCTTGAAGCTTGAAAGAGATTTAAGACTCATAAATTACAGTTATTATAATGTGCTCTGGCTACATTATGCTTTAGAGTGTGCAGACAATTTCAAATGTATCTCATTTGATTCTCACAATATCTCTGCAAGGTAGGCAGGAGGTAGGGTAGGTAGTTAGGGTGGAAAACTGAGGTTCATGGAGACTAAAAGACTGGCTTGAGTTCATATAGCTATTAAGTTGTAGGAGTGAATTCAAGCTCAGTTCTTGTGACTCTTAGTCCCATGCTACTTTTACTAAGCAATGAGTAGAAAATTTTGGAACTTGACAACCTCAGAGGTAGAACAGGCTGAACTTTAGTTTTGAGAAAGATGCAAGAGAGAAGTAAAAATACATTGCACAAAAAGTGCTCTCCCCATGTCTGTGGCATACTTTCTCAACCAACCACAGAACTCTTTATTGATTACTCCGGATCTGGCTTCCATATCCTCTCAACAGCTCTGGGAAGCTACCACCAAAAGAGCAGGCACATGATTTTAAACCTATTTTCATGAAGAGTAGGTTCACTGTTGCTTGTTCAAGAAAGGTGGAGGGATCTGAGGTGGAAACTGCTAATGTTTGCCAATATCCATGCCAATCTCTTTCCCCTGGGCACATTTTCCAGCCTCCCTTCTAGTAAGACAAGGCCATTTGATTGAATTCTGGCCAATGGAACGTGAGTGGAAATGGGCAATCCTTTTCTTTCCTTACCAGCTGAGTGAATGGACTGAATATCTAGAAGATGGATGGAAGTTGGGTTTCTGGATGGTTCAATGGAGCAGCCCCCCACACTCCACCCCTTCCCCCTTCTTTGAACTATGAGAAATGAGTTTATACTAAGGCCACTGAGACTTGTGGGCTGTTTGTTCAGCAGTTCATCCACACATACTAATAAAGGTTGATTTCGTGTAACTATGCCCTTCCTTAAATCATCTTTTGTATCATTCTCAGAAGCATTGCTGGTTTGGGTGTTCTCCTCACACATGTCTCACATTCAAGTCTTAAAGACCTCATGAATGTTTGTTATAGTGGCTTTGTTTTTGTTTTTCTGCTCCTCAGCATACCCTTCCTATTTGGGAAAAATCCCTAATTAGATGACTTTGGTGGGACCACAGGAGTGTAAGGAGCTACTCTCTCATTCCACCTCCTGCAAATTAGAGCCTGGACACTTGACCTAGACTCACAACTCAATGAGACTCACAACTCAAATCTGGGATTTTAAATTTTAAGAAAATGATGCAAAGAAGCAAAGACGTTGGAAAATCAATCTCTGAAGCCACAACACTGAATCCAGCTTAGCTGGATTCCTGCAGCTTTCATCACCTTGGTTCCTACCCAGTTTCCAAGCCTGGTTCCTCCGATTAGATTCTGTGAGGTACTTAATACTCATTCAGTTAAACTCCTTTTCTGCTTCAGTTAACTGGAGTCCATTTCTATTGCATGTATCATATGTTCATGTGTGAGTGCATGTATGCAATATATACACATGTAGGAATATTATAGCACCAACAAGTGCTCTTTGACAGGGCAATCTTTCCAAAACATATATTTGTGATCTTCTCCTATTTCAAAAGATTCAATAATTATCCCATTTAGGGATAAAAAACCCCACAAATTTTAGCATGGCATCCAAGAACCTTTACACCCTTCTTGTTGCACCTCTCATCACTTTCACTCTTCTGCCTTATGCTGGTCCCTGGGCTCACCATTTCTCCATCCCATTGTACTTACTGTGAACTTACTGTTGTGCTTTTCCCTTTCTTGGAAAGTTCTTATGTATCCTTCATGTTTTAGCTCAAGAATTATCTTCTCCATGAAATAGAGTTTGACAGTTTTTCCTCTAGCACTATGCATACTTGTTTTATACCCTAATACACTTTTTTTTTGTAATTATTCACAAGTTTGTCCCTCTTATTAGATTATAAACTTCTTGAGGACAGTGTCTTTGTCTAAGCGTCTGTGTATCACAACAACTAGAATATTTCTTGGCACATATTAGATGCTTAATAGGTGTTTTATTTCAAGGAATGAATGAACATGGCCTGATGTCCGTAGGGCTCTGATGATCAGCACAAGAATCATTCTAGAACAACTACAACAAAGACTGTCCAATATTTCAGCCCCAACTACCCAAAGATGGTTAAAAAACAGAGACACTGGCTATCTTGAAATAATTTTTAATGTTTTCAAATTTAGTAAGCACACACAATACATGTTTTAACAGTAGAAGAATGACAATGTATGTATGGCGTTTAATAAAATTTATGTCACAAAACAAGACCATGTTAGGAAAACCTTAAAAGTAGAAGTAAACATTTAAGTAAAAACCAAATAAACAACATGCTAACAGATATGATTAAAAAATCTCAATAAATGTAGTTGCCTAAATTCAGGCTTGAGACATTGAGATTTACTTTGCCACTTAAGAAAAAAAAAAAAAGCAGAATGCCCTTCATTTTAAATATGTGTTTAAAAATGTCTGTATATTGTTTTCCTATTGGCAACAGCAGTATAATCAAGTATATAAAAGAATATCAGCTGGATTCCAATCTGGTAATAAAAAGTACACCACCTGTTAAGTATATAGTTTACCTCAGCAACAAAAAAAAAATCACACTACATATTAACTTTCTACTGTCAGAACCCCCACAACCCATGCCCCAAAGTGAGCACAGCTGAAAACGACTTCAGCTTAAGAGAAAATGAAAACAAAAGTCTTCAGCACCTTATGGTTTCTAAGCACAGGAAAACATGGGCAGAACAAGATTGTAGGAAGAGAAAAAAATGGCTAAGACCATGTGCTCTTCAGTAAAATTCCACTTACGCACGGCTGCTTAAATGGAGAGAATGGCTGATTTATGTATTGGACATTGTGGAAAAAAACTTGACCTTCAGAATTTCCTCAAATTTTGGCAGATCCCCCAAAATGCAAAGATTGGAGATAATTTATTCAATCATTTCCTAGAACTTTATAAAATAATGAAGTAACACTATAATGGTGAAGGTTGAAGTGAGGAAAAGGAGCTTGAGGAAGAAAGGAATACTCCTTTTTACTTCCTACCTACTCTTCCTCAACAAATTACTAAGGCTCCATTGAGTCCTTAGAAATAACAAAAAATGTATTTTATACAAAGCACTTTTTAGACAGAGTGGCCTCAACTGTAGTGCTTCCCTCAACACTCCAAAAGGAGTATGTAATTCCAGGATAAGCAGATTTCTCTAAGATCCCAATGACAACTAGTGCCCCGGCTTCCAAGGTTCACTTTAGTGCTCAAGAACGGCAAATGATAATGATACTTAGAAGACCATCTTAGTCACAACATGGTAAGGATTTAACCAGCACAAAACACTTTTGCTAGTTAAGTTATATGGGTAAGAAAATCGAAGTTCAACTGTTTCTTTCTTAGATGTGAACTTCATGGAGAATGGGATTTTATTTTATTGTTAACTTCCCTTCTCCTTCTTACAAGTAAACCAATTCAAACCAGTCCTGCCTTACATAAAAATACTAAAATTTTATATAAACCTTATCAATGGCCTGAGAAATGCAAGGACATTCACTAAGAGATTTGTGCAAAAATTGGTTTTCTACAGAGAGCAGGTTAATTTGTAAAAAGAAGCCAACCTCTAGAATAAAATTTCAGAAGGGATTTGTTTCTATTTTCACTAAACAAATAAGGGTTTTATCTAAAATTTGTATATTGCATTAAAATGTACTTAATAAATTTAAAATCTAAATAAATACTGACAATTGGCATTATAAAATGTGACTTGGTACATTTGTGGAATTTTAAGATTTACTATGTAAGTTTCTATTACACATTAATAAAATGTAACTTACGTTTACTTCACATCATTTATTCAGAACATTGGTTCCCTTGGTTATTCTCACAATTTTCAACCCTTTAAGAATTTGTACCAGAATTAAAAATCCTTAGATTTGATAATGACAAGTAAGAAAAACAACTTCTTATGGCTTGAATGAATAAGCCAAATATAAATGCTTAAGAAAACATTTACAAGTATTATGTAGGTAATATAATTAATTACAAATTGCTTTCTGTTCATTACAAACATCTATTTTAAACTTGAAAATGATGCACAAATAGGATCTAGTTCTAGTCTATGCAATGTGTCTTCTGTAATGCTAATATTACCAGATTACACAGATTTGGGCTAACACTGTACCACGGACAGTACTGAGAATGTGCCACGTCTATAATGCCATCAATGGAAATGGACTGGGTACCAAAGTGTTGGATTTCCAATCTCTTATCCAGTGTCGGTTCCACTTTAGTTAGTAGGAGGTGTAGCATCTATTTTCCCCATGGGTTCCTCCCTGAAGAGCAGCTTTCGAAGTATATTTGCATAAAATGGTCCATACACTTGTTTGTTGAGATTCACAATGTTTGCATATTGAGAGCCTAGGGCTTCTAGCTCCTGCTGGATGACAGCAAGGCCTCCTGGCATGGGAGGCATGCATTTTTGAGGGATTGGAAGACAAAGTAGGCTTTTCATGTATAGCTGAATTCGTTTATCTGAAGGGGGGAAAAAAAGATATATTTATCTGTCCCATTATTAAAGTACCTAATTTTTTTTTAAAAAAGAACAATTGTAGGTTGACTGCAATAGTGTTCACAATTCTTTACCCCTCCCTGTATCCATGCCCTCTGTAAAGTGGCTTTGCAGTTCCCTCCTATCAAAGGCTGGAGTGTGTTTCCCCATCCCTTGAATCTGGGCTGGCCTTAGGACTTGCTGGCCATTATAGAATCTAGTGGAAATGCCAGGGTGCCAGTTCCATGAATAAGCCTCAAGAAGCATGGTTTATGTACACTCTCAACCTACCAATGACCTGAGAACAATCCTGGGTTTGCTGGAGGATGAGAGACCAAGTGAAGGGAAACCCCAACTGTTTCATCTGAGGCCATCTTAGACCAGCCTGTAGCCAACCATATCCCAAACACTTCAGAGAGTCCAGCCGGGATCAGCAGAGCTACCAATCCGAGCCACAGATGACCACAAATGCATTAGTGAGTCCAGCAAGACCAAAAGAACTACCAAGTTGCCCCACAGACTTTTGAGTAATAATAAATGCTTATTTTTTTAAGCTATGGAGTTTTGGGGTATTTGTTATACAGCAATACCTGACTGATTAAAAAAATGTAGAGCACTTAGAGGGGAGCATCTTTTACAGAAGTCAATCCTTAATGTCCATGATTGTAAGTTACATACACAAAAGCTGAGTTTGTAAACTGGCACTGCCAGTCTGGCCCATGTGGTGTTTTTGTAAAAACAGAAGCCATTTAAAATCAGGGGATTTCACACAGAAATCCAAGTTTCTGGTTCCTCTCCCAACTAGCACTGCAGTTTGCCACCTTCTCCCCTTCCTGCTTTACTGCTTCGTGTATCTGAGTTTGAGATCACTGCACGAAAGCATGCAAATGCATACGTTAATTAGGACAACTAGTACTGGACAAACCAAACCTGCTACAACTCACGCTGCTCCAAGGGCTTTCTCTGGCTTTGTAAGCAGAAATCTCACAAAAAAGGTTTACTAAGGAGAATACGCTCCACTGAATATGAACTATGACATTATTGAAACTCTTATCTCCAAATACTTCTCCCCAAAATCACACATTCCAGCCAGATACAACCTAGATCTCAAAAGTTTCCAATGTCCAATGTCTATGTCTTACTAGAATGCCCTTCCATCTCACATCATCTCATCTCTGCCCCAAATCAGAGGCATCCTTCAATGCCAAGCCTAATGTTACCTCCTTTCTGTGGCTTTCCCTAGCCATGTTATTGCCAGTTGAGAATGTGCCCCCCCTTTTCTTAGACAGTAGACTCTCTGAGGGTAAGGGCTATGTCTTTTTTATCTTTATATTCCTGGCCTGGCATGTGACAGGTACATTACACATGCTGAAGGAATTTAAGTAAGAATAGAATGAAAAAGCTCTATAAAGACAAATGCCAAACTGAAAACAGTAACAGCCAGGGAGAAATGGGGACTAAAGAAGACAGGCAAAGATGACTTAAGCCTTATCTGTAATTTTCAACAAGGAGAAATTATTTCTGTATCACCTGTACAACTTAAAGTACTTGTTAAAAATGTAGATGGCTGTAGGCATGCAAATAATCTACACAGCAGGTAATCCATAAATAATTTTTACCTGGTTTTTGTATATATTGGAAAAAAAATTGATTTGAAAGAAAACTCCCTTACTAATATATTTTTAGAAAGAACTGTAGTGGGAATTGAGAATTGTAATCCTGTTGGGGAATACACAGCACATCAACTAAAAACCAAAGAAAGCAGACTATGGGTACCCTCAACAGGGAGGAAAACCACGGCTAACACTGGCTGAACTCTTCTTGTGTCCCAGGGATCTAAGTGCTTAATTTATTCTAACTCCTCTGCAGGCAGAAAATTAAGAATTAACTGAGTACTAATGTCCCTTTAGACTGACAGCCTGACTCTCACAGGCTCAGGTCTGTATTCAACATAGATACGGTCCAAGCACTCTCCTGCAAGAAAGTTTACAGAATGAGACTATTTCAAAATTGTTATTATGCCAACAAGTAGTTCTCTTGCCTCTGTGCATGAGTTAGTTTTGAGGCCAAGACTAAAGTGATAGGAGCGTTTGTCCAGTTAGGAGCAGCCAGATGGAGTCCCCGCCAAAGGTGTGTCCTTGGCTTCCGGAGTCAAAGGAGAGAGGCTCAAGTGAGTCACTAGAGTTGCTATGGCAACAGTACTTTGAATAAGGTTAAAAAATGCCTTCAATCTGCAAAAGGACAGGAAAGTTGGACTGGGGAAAGCTGTGTGGATAAAACTTGCTTAACTGGATTTTAAGAGGCATCTCTTGGCCCTCAGCTTCCCTCTCCCTTCTTACACTGCATGTACTTCCCTCATCTAAAAGCGAGGACACAGAGTACACTCTGCCAACAAACAGCCGGGCTCCAGCTCTGACCAAAACGGCCATCAGAGCAGTTAGGAAGATTAGCTCTGGAGTCAGACAGGCTAAGAAAGAATCCCACCTCTGCCCCCAGCTAGTTATGTGACCTTGAGAGAGTTACTTATCTTCTCCAAGTCTTCCATGCATTCACTTATTTCACAAATATTTATTAAATGTCATGCACAGGCTTGGCATTGTCCAGGGAGATATCAGTGAACAAACACGCACCCTGTCCTCGTGAGGCCTGCACACTAGTGGGGATTTAACAGTGTGTGGCAGAGACTGCTAGACGGTGTCTCAGTCCCCACTATACCTCTCTTCCTCCTAGGAACACAATCTCCCAACTATTAACTGTTCAGCTGGAGACTACACATTGTGAGGACAGATGCACGTCAGCACATGATGTTATAAAGATAAGGGCTCAGTCATAGGTGGCTGTATTGATGCTTTGTTTGTTACTGTTACCAAATGTCCCCCGTCAGCAGCAGCCTCTCCTGCAGCCCACCATGGTGTTTACGCCAGCACTGTTCTTTTCTAGGGGCCAAGTTGAAGCCTTGAGCCACTCAGGTAGCCTGTGCAACCTGGATGGCCAACATTCCATATCCCCAGGGATAAGGATGAAAAAATAAAAACATTTGAGAGCCTCAAATAAATAATAAAATGTATTTGTATTCTTAGGGCAGTCAATGTCATACTTTGAAAACTTGCAGATCAGTCCTAGAATGTCAGCATATTTTAATTCTACACTCTTTTCCCCCTAATTTTTATCCCTCAACCTCTGTGGTAGACAATTGCTTTTTGCCACGCCAGCTACTCCCCCTTCATATGGCCACCATACTCTGATTTTGTTTGAGGGTAACTATCTCTGCCCTACTTTCCTCAGGTGTTACAGGTAAAGCTGACTCTCCCTTGGCTCTAGGAAGTGAACGCATGCTCAGGCTTAAGTTCGTTCCCCTCTGGTTGCCATGACTGATTCAAGAATGGTATATGACCTAAATTCTGGCCAACTGGAACAAATGAGACTCAATGCTGGGATCATTGTCTGAGCTAACAGTCAAGTTTTTCACTTGACTTAAATATGGAAAGATGTAGGCTGGCTGAAGCCATCTTGCTACCATGAGAAGAGTCTATCTGTGAAGGCAGTCAACCTGGAGGAAGGCAGGAAAACTAGTGCTGGTGATACAGTCTGAGCTCTGATTAAGCTGTACCAGCAGCCAGCCCTACTTCTGGTCTTTTCAGATATATGAGAAAATGAGTGCCCTTTTTACTCAAGCTACTTTAGAAGTTTAGGTTCTTTGTCACAGATAATAGAAAAAGTCCTCACTGATACATTCTCCATTTTCCCAACTCACCAACACAGCTTGACACTGAGATAGACGCTTTCATGGCCAATAGGTACAAAGAGAGCCACTCACCATGCATCCCAGTTACACAGCCATTTTACTCTTTGTCTCTTTAAGCTTGACCAAGTTCCCTTAGGCTTGCTCACAGCAGAACTGATACCTACTTTCTGTGAACATACTGCCATCTGGTTTGAATTGTTGCATTGATCTAGGATTTTAACATTACTGGCAGCAAGGTGTTATTTTCTTCACAAAAATCTATTGGCTGCATAGGTAAGACAGTAGGCCCTGAAACATCCTCCTACCCCACTACATAAATACACAGAAGAAGCAGAGTCCCAAACCTTTAAAAATATTAATATTTCTTTATATTTTCAATATTTATCCTCCAAAAGCAAGTAAAGTATTTAAGACTAAAATTTGACTGACATTTAACATTAGTCAAAACCAGAAAGTTAAAGTAAATTGTAATTGAAGCAGAAACCAATAAAACATGGGGACTCACCAATCAAGGACCAGATAGGATTGTCCTCCTCTTCGATGCTTGAAAATTGACCTACAAGATTAGCTTGAATCTCAGCATTTAAGGTGGGTAAACCTCTTTCCATCAGGGTCTTGTTAACCTCAACACAAGTCTGAACACCAATAGAATTCAGGACTTCCTTCAAGTTAAAGGTCCTACAAAACATAAAATGAAATCCCATCAGGGAGAGTTTTGGTTCATTAGGTTTTTGGGTTTTATATACTAACTTGTTTCAGATGTCTACCAGTTTTCTCTTATACGGACAATAATAACCTCTATTAGAATGAATTTATAAAATAGTAACTCCTCCCAATCACTAACCCCCATATGTAGCAGATTTTTAAATGCCTAAAACCACTCAATTGTGTAGGTAGTGTTTAAATAGAAAAGCAGAGGCAAAAAATGCAGTCCCTGAAAATAAGTCAGCAATCCCACTTATGTGCAGGACTATCAGAAAGGGACAGAAAATGCCAATTTACTTCTTAAAATAAATCCTTTCGTCTGAGTGGATTCATTCATACATTTTTTTAATGTACTTGGAAAATGAGGTAGAATCAATTCATTTATCTATGCTTGATCAGTAAATCTATAACACCAATCAAAAACAGCAAAGATATTTATTTAGAGGTCATATTACCTAAAACTCTTGACTGATCATGACCAAAGATAATAAGCTCCTTTCCATTATTACTTTCAAGTAACTGATGAATAATCCCAAATATATAGATCCAGAATATTGTAAAAAGAAATTATAGAGTGTGTTATTTAATAGATAAGGAAAAGGAAGTAATTAGAAAGGGCATTTGTTGGCTCTACACTATTAGGGAATGATGACTAAAAATTATATCTCACTATCCAGAAAGGGTCTTTAAGATAAACCTACAAAATGAGAATTAAAGGATGAGAGAAAGGCCCAATGATATGAGGTGATGCAATGGAGTGAGGTGGAACATAAGCTGTGGTGTCATGTGGACCTGGGTTAAAATCCTGGTTCTACCAATGAACTTGCTATATGCTTAAATTAGCTCTTATCAGACTATCTCAGGCATGTAGTAAATGTTTAATCAGATGAAGAAAAAGAAAAACGGTTTATCATTATTATCACTAACAGCAATAAGAAATAAATCCTTGGTGTTATGCCTTGAATGGAGTTTGTTATAAACTCACACTGGACCTGCCTTTGGTGTTCTACATCCCAAAGGTAGATCGTTTGTTGGCAAAATTTTTACCTTCTGACTTTTTATGCACTATAAGGTACTACCCTAGCTTCTTTCTGCTTTTAATCCATCAGTTATTAGGCTAAAGGAAAAATTAAATTTTAGCATAAGCCATGGCTTCCTATTCACAATAAAGAAGGCAAAACTTTGTTAGCTTTCAAGATGCATCATCAAACCAAATACAAATGACATCTGGGTCTACTCATTATTTCGTATCATCTGCTTTTTCATATTATGAATGCTATTGCACCATTCATAATGCGGATAATTGAGAATTGACTATATTCATTTCCTAACATAGGGGAAAAATTAAAACAATAAAGCAGCCAGATAAACAACCAGATAAAACTATAAAGAGGATGATTTAACAAGTAAATAGTTATTAATAGCTAATATTCATCAAGCACATACTATGTGCCAGACACATATACTAAGTGTTTCACATGAATCTTCTTAAGTTCTCACAACTCCAAGTTAGGTACAACTATTATTCCCTTTTTACAAGTGAGGAAGTGAGGCTCAGAGCAATTCAGGAACTTGTTCAAGTGTACATAACAAGTCAATAGTAGAGATTTAAACCCTGGTCTGTCTGACCTAAAAGCCTGTCCTTAAACCTGGTCTGTCTGTCCTAAAAGCCTGCTGACCTTAAGCAGCACTGGGTGTTCACTAAAGACGTAATCAATAAAAGCTTCTGGAAAGTAATGGTTACCTAGTGTGGGGAAATGCTAAGATAAGACCAACTGCAAAATCAGAGAAGTTTTTTTCACTGTAGGTCTTGGGTCCTGGAATATGAAATGAGCCTGGTGGGTGAGTAACAAAATCAGGAGAAAGAGCAAGGCCTTGAGACAGTCAGATCAGGGATAGCGCCTTGGTTTTCCCTTTTCTAGCTGTGCAGCTCAAGGCAAATTCTATTCTCTCTTTAAGCTTCAGCTCAAAATGAGAAGTTTGGGTTCGGTAACCACTTGAGTTCCTTTTGGCTCTTAATATTTTAGGATTTTTAAAGTAATTTATATGCTGAGTAATGGGTTGGAGGATGGAAGGATAGGTGCATCTCCTTTCAATAACAGGAATAAAGAGGACATGCCCCTGAAAACACCTGAAAGGGGAACCAGCAGGAACTGATTCACATAAGACCAATGAAAATGGCCATTGACCAAGACGAGGAATTTTCTAAGTTGGATGGGATTTCTAATGGGATGATCTAACTGCAAAATCAAAATGGGATTCTAGCATTCAATGAAGGTATAACAATGGAGATACATGTAGCAAAAACAAAACCCTTCAGTGGATTTGTGTCACATCTCTGAAGGACAGAATTATCACCATGTCTAAAGACTTCATAGGGTGGGTTAGTGAAGCCAGTAAACATTTCATTGCAGAAAAATGATGAATTCAGAACAATTGAACCTAGAAAGCCCTTTTGCATAGGACAACTCAAAATACTGAGCTTGGTGGATTTCTGTTTTGTTTTTGTTTTTTTTTTTCACAACACTGTCAAAGAAAATTTCTTGCATGCACTCATCATAAGTGGAAATACTACACTCATCCTGGCACTTGTCATGGAAAACACCTCTCCCTTCCTATGAAAGGACATTTAAGCCCTCCAAGATATTAAAAGAAATTCTAGAAAAAGTAGGTATAAGATAAGCTTCTCTAAAGCATAGTCCTGAATATCACATCCAGATGTCCAAGGTTATTCTTGTTCTCTGAAATACATGCAAAGCCTTAATACAAGGAGAAGCAGATAGATACATTTGGAACTTACTCTTTGTTCATGCCTTCAAGTAGAACAGCTGAAATCCTTTTTAACCTGTTAGCAAGCTCAGGCAGACCTTCTGTAATAGCACCCACCATGTTGTTGGTAATTAGGGACAGGCAGGCAATAATTTTCAATTGATTCAGCTTTTCTGTCAGTTCCTGAAGACGTGCTCCATCTGTCATAAGTGTCTAGCATATTTATTTAAAATGTAAAAATAGAAAGGGAAGCTCAGTACCATGAAAATGTAAAATAAGCAATGTCATATCCAAATTCCCATTTTTATCTGATTTTAGTAAAGTCATTAAACTACATGCAACACAGACAAACCAGCTGATTCAAAGTCAGAACTTAAGAAATAAAATATTGGAAAACTTGGGGGGAAGAAAAAAAATCACTTACCTCTGGTAATTCTTTTTTCTGATAATCCCACTGTAACAGTTTCAAGTAACTGTTATTTAGCACCAATGTAGGGCTCAAGCTTAGCTTGGAGCTATTTTCGGCTCCAGGAGTTAAAGCAGTCTCAGAAAGAGAAAGTAATTCTTCATTTACAGATTCTTTTATCCATTCTGTAGTTTGATCAAGAGCACCTAAGAGTGAAAAGGGAACATATTTGTCCTGCAGCTGACTGATCCCTTCATTTGTGCACTACACATGACAGATGCTATGTTACATACTAGACATGAATGAAAAGACACAGCCACACCCCTCAAGGAGTTGATAGTCCAGATGGGGAGATAGACCTGTAAACTGACAATTGTAACAGAATATAACGAATACTGGAAGGCACAAAGGAAGTGGAGGGAACAGAGGTTGTCCAGGAAAGCGTCTAAGAAGAGCTCTTTAAGTGACATTTGAAGTTAAAAGGTAGACAGAGGAAGGGGATGGCATTCCAGGCAAGAAGAATAGCCTATACAGAGACCTGGAAAAGAGAGCACGTGGCACATTCTGGATGCTACAAAGAAATCTGTATTGCTGGTCATAAAGAACTAGGGGGAAGAGGGTTGTAGCAGATGGCACTGGATGGGCAGACAGAAGTCAGCTCACAAACGACCTTGAGTTTTGTGCAGAGAGGGTATTTAGACTAAAGGCATTACTTACTAAACGTTCTTGGGTCCTAGTCCCCTCCGAGTGTCCGGTTAGAGCTATGCCTTTCCCAAGAAGCATATGCATGCTCATGTGCACATGCCCACAAACAATTTTCATTCTATCTTATCAGATTCATAGACAGCAGGTTACACACACCAAGTATGGAGAATAGAGGGTCTTTAAACAATTTTTTCAACATGGAACTGATATGATTAGATCTGTATGTTAGAAATATCACTTGAAAAAGAAGACTGAATTAGTTGGGGAGAGTACAGATTGTTGCAGTGGTTCAGACAAGAGAGTGAATGCACAAGGGCAGTGGAAGTGAAGGGTAAAGGGGGAAAAGTGAGAAATATTTACAAGGAGGACCCACAGGTCTTGGTGATCACTTAAATGTAGGAAGTAGGAAAGTATGACTCTCAGATTTCTGCCTTGGCCATCTGCCAAGATATGGAACACAGGCTAGAGGGGTTCCAAAATAAATCCTTCCCAAAACCTTTCTAAGGCCACCACCAATCTCCTGTTTGTCAAAGGCAACAAACATGTCCTTCATATTTTTTTTTTTAACATTTCTATAATACCTATTGCAATTGCTAGGTTGTATGGTAAGTGTATGTTTAACAAGAAACTGCCAAATGGTTTCCCAGAGTTTTACCTTTGTTTTTAATATAATTTATTTAACTGTAAATTTATACAATTTAAACTTTAATAATAGCTGTGTTTACTAGCTCACAAAATTCCTGAAAGTGTACGAATGGCACCCAAGTCGGTACCAACCACATCTAGCACCCCACTGGCAGTGCCCATTTCTAAAATTAATTATCTGTCAACCAGAGCCCATTATAAGCAAGCAGAGAGGTACTTTACATTTATTCCTTGAAATAGATTCAACAAGAACATAAACATAACTTGCAGTGCAAAGAGACTGATAAGCAACAGTCTGTTCTGCAACAGAGCTCAGAAAAGCAAGACAGAATGAGGAAGCAGCTTGACTGTCCAGTCAGATTTGCATTGCAGATGAGTGAATCTCAATTAAGTGTGACCTAATATCAAAGCAATCAACACAGGACTAAGAACTTGTGCTAGGTTCTCCCTTGCAGGGTAACCTGGTAACCTGAGCCACACAGTCTCAACATAAGTCTGGCCTTTACCACTCATTCATTAGACAAGTTATTTAACAGTCTCCTCAGTTTCCTCATTTATAAATTGGGAATAAAAATAGTACCTTCCTGTAGTTGTGGTAATACATACAAAACACTTAGAACCGTTTCTGGCACAAAGGAAATGTCCAATAGGTGTTAGCAATTGTTATACATGCTCATTTAACTCTCCAAACAATCTTTAAAGGGGGAATTCTTATCTCAGGAGGTCCCAACTGACACACAACAGCTGCCTTACTACTAAAGTTGCCTCAGACAGAAGTGACTACCCACGGAATAAAAAGAGTGAGTAATCTAAGCAGTGGGTTGGTTAAGACTGGCTTTTTTGGGAACCTGGCTTTAAAAAAAAAAGACTGGTTAGCATGCTAGCTTGAGGGAGTGGAATCTCAGCAGATGCCCATAAAGAAAAGCCAATGCTTAAAAGGAGATTCTAGAAAACATGCAGAAACTGAAAATCTGGTTTACCCAGCATGATCCCTAGTATTTGGCAAAGGCAAGTGGGAAAAGGATGCAGCCAGGAAGGAGGAAATCACTGAACTTGAGTCTCATACTTAATTTGACCTCAAAGAATGTGTGATAATGTCCAGTTAGGTTGTCCTTTCACTTTAAACACATTTATTTACCAAGTTCAATTCTTCTGCATTAAAAATATGTATTATTGGAAATGAGGTTTTATACTTGAATTCATTCCACTTTGAAGCGTATGTCACTTAAATATTACTACGGTATGTGTTATTATTACTAGGTGCATAACAGCTATTATTAGCAGATTCCCTTAATATTAGCAGTTTCTGTTGAAAAACAACTACAAGCTACACAGAATTGTTACAAAAGGTGCCTCTGCAAATGCCTGTCTCTGCAAGTGGAAACAGTCCCCTCCAGACAATGGAAAGGAGGCAAGAAGAGGAAGGCACCCACTATCAGCCATGACTAGCTGAAATAGACTGGTTCCAAACACAAAACAATCCCCAAGTGCTCAGCTGCCACCAGACTTCCTTGTTAATTGAAGCCCAAATAGTCCTGGAGCATGAGATAATTCTTTGGGCCATGATGAAATGGATTCATTCCAATTCTTTACTTAAGGTGTCTCAACCTCAGCACTATTGACATTCTGGGCTGGATAATTCTTTATTGTGGGGTGCTGTCCTGTTCACTGTAAGACACTTAGTAGTATTCCTGGACTCTATCCACTAGGTGCCAATAGCACTCCAAATCCTCCCAACGCCCCCCTCCACCTCTGCCCTGCCAGGCTGGGACAACCAAAAGCATCTCTAGACATGGCTAAACGTCTGGGGATGGGAGGTGGGGTGGGGGATGGCAAAATCACCCGTAGCTGAGAACCACTGACTTAGATAACAATTAGTATTTATTTACTTTTGTTCACAATTATTTCCTCCAACCTTGACTAAAATGTCTCTTACATCATGGACCAAATGAAATGTGACATACTGAAGGCTATTCTAGAAGGCTTAAAGTTTGGAGGCGACATTTCTCTACTAGGGCTGTCTGCCTTAAGGCAAAATTTACTTTATTATGCTTTAGATCCAGTTCTAAGGTTTCCTGCTAGAAACAAATTGCTTTTTATACCACAGTTCTTATAAAATTATGTATTTGGTAGAATTTATAAGGTGGCAATTGCTAAGAAAATGCAGCCTCAACACAGGTGCAGATTAAAAAAAAAAAAAAAAAAAGAGCCAGAGAAAAAATAAAGAATAGGCTAACATTCTTCCTCAGACCCAGCACTTGAACAGGGATAATTTAGGAGTGGTTGTTTGCCACACTAAAGCAACACCACCCCCAGAATTTCACAACTCTGTTTCTCCTCAGTTGGCAAATGTCGTTCCTGGTTTGCTAGTTCTGTTTAAAAAGATGTAAAAGACTTGCACTCTTTTATTTAAAAGACATCCAACTGAGAGTGAGTGAGTGGAAATCACCGTGGATATAATTACAATGTGGCAGTAATAAGCATTTATACTGCAAGTTTAATCATTTACAGCTGACACATTTAAAAGCCCATTTAGTTATCTTGAACAAAAGCAAGTGTGGCACAGTGGTTCTCAATCCTGGCTGACTTTAGAATCACCTGGGGAGCCTTTAAAAGAAAAAAATGATCATGGGCACAACTCCTGGAGATTTTGATTTATTCCATCTGAGGCCGGGCTCAGGTCGCTGTTAAACGCCCCAGGTGATTCTAATTTGTAGTCAGAATTAAGTACGCCTGGCAAAGCAGAAGGAGCATGCGCTTAGAGTGAAACATCAGCTTTTTTTTCTCAGGGATCTGCTCAGATTTCACTCCCACAAGCTAGCACGTTGACTGCTCTATGTGGCTCCAAAAGCGAGGTCAACCCCATGAGGCACTTGTAACCACAGTTTTTCATGGGGACAGTAGTAGAGCTTCTCTATTCACTCACTTATTAGACAATAACTACCGAGCACCTACTAGGTGCCAGGTATTGTACCAAGCACTGAGAATTCACAGATGAATAAATACACTTCCTGCATTCAAGAAGTTCCTAGTCTAGTAGGAGAAACACAAGAATAAGCAGTGGCATTACAGGTGTATTTACTTAAGTGTCCCAATTTTCAGTTAGAAAAATATAGTTCCCTTATCTATGATATCTGCTCTTTTTGCCAGCAACACTTCACTTTCCCTTTTTTTTTCCACTTTCCCTTCTTTTGTTCTGATTTCCTTTGAGAAACCATTTTCCCTCATTCTGTTTTCAATTGTGAGTATCAATTATGAGGTCCCACTTCCCTGACCAGGAGTTGGCCTACCTGAGTCATACATCCATCAGACTCTTTCACGGGACTCTGAGTGGTCACCAGTGTTCAAGGATGGACCATGTTTGAACTACCCATTAATTACGGTGGCAATGGAGCCTACCTTTCCCTTGGTCTTTCCTGCCCAGATTCCTGACACTCTCCTGGTTTGACATTTTAGCTTTCCTTCAATTCTGTGAGCTGCCTTCATCCTTCCATTATTCACTTCCTTTTTGGCTAAGTCAGCTAGAGTTTCTGTTACTGAAAAATCCAAAGAAGGTAGAAAAAGTAGCAGTTTAGTTTAATCTGGACTTGGATTTGGGAGACCCGGCTGCTATTCCTAGCTCTGCTACTTACTAGCTGTGTGACTCTGACTTTGAGTAGGTCGCTGGTGAGCATCAGTTTGCTCTTCTTTAAAATGTTCCATAAATATTACCTGAATGCCTTATGTGCCAGGCAAAGGCAATCATAATGCAGTTTGATATATTTCTGAAAAGAGATATTTATGTCTCATAGAATTTTTGAAAGAATCACATGAAATAAAGTTCATGAAACATTTTATCAGATATAAGATATCATCTAAATAAATAAAGACTTTTCTGTATACCTTAAAAATTACTTATGGTCTCCACCCAAGGATAATCTATTTTACTCTTTCCACAGATAATTTAGTGGTTGGATCTAATGTAGTTACCGTGTTGATGCTTACTAAGTACACACACTCAATCTTTGCCTAAGGTTTTCCTAGGTATATTTTAAATAGGCAATTATATAAACTCTCTCCTTAGGCAAAATAAAATATTTTCCTGGAGTCAATTCAGAAATCCAGAGTACATCTCTGTATTAATTTTCCAATAATTTTTACATAAAAATCACACACACAGAAATCCAACAACATTTTTGTCCTTCTGTGTGATACTATGAGGCTCTTATTTTGATATTAGGGCACAGGGGCTGACTTTTGGCAGAATGACTTGGGGATATAATTAACAGGTGACATACACGCTACTTCCAGGGCTCTTGATTTCTTTCACTGGGCAATAATGACCTATATGTGAAGCTGGATTTACTCTACTATTAAACCTATAAAAATATCCAAGTCAATAGGAAAGGTGTAAATGATTACAAGTCACTAAGCCTGGGTTTTAAAAAGAGAAGCAAATAATTTGAGGTGAATGAAATTATAATTCAACCCTGCATTAAGGAATTTACTCAAGATTCCAAGCTATCTTGGTTCAAGACATGGGCACATTTGTACACATGTGTGCATACACAGGCACACAAACAAAACGAACCACACTAAATCTCAGGAAAATTCTGCTGAGGATACTATCCTGCTACAGTTCAGGTTTCAGATTTAGGTTCTAAGTAGGATTCTACTTCCGTTCCTTCCTCTCCCTTTGGATATAAAACAACATAACTCTTGAAGTTATAGAATTTTTGTTGTAGAACAATCCTTATAAGTCATTTGGTTATACCTGCTAGCTGATGCCAGAGATTCCTCTATAGTATCCCCCACAGATAGTCAATATCTTGTTTGAAGAGAGGTGATATGGCAGTGTCTAAATGCACATTCTCTGAGGCAGAGACCTATCTGGGTTACACAGGCTCTACCACTTACTAGCAGTCACCTAGGGTAAGTATCTTAACCTCAATTTCCTCATTTGTAAATCGGGGGTGATAACAGTACCAACCTCACAGGGCAAATGTGAGGCTTGAGTGAACTAATAAATGAAAAGTATTTGACACATAGTAAGGACTTGGCATGTAATCAGTGCTCAAACAAAATGTTAATTAGCACTGACTACTACCAGTAATAGAGAGGCCCATTCCAAAGTTAAAACAGCTCCAATTTGTTATGAAGGTCAAACTGGCTATCTGCTACTTCTCTTGTGTGGATCCTAGTCTGCCCTACAGAACTTAACCAAAGTCTCTGAGTCACTATCACCAGGGAGGGTAGTGTCAGCCACACCGGAGTCTCCTTTATACCAAGCAGAACATGCCCAGCTTCATAGAAGGTTCCTCATGTGGCCTTCCATGTGCTCTCCCCTGGACGCACCCTAGCCTGCCAGAGTCCCTTTAAAAGTGGCACCTGTTTTGCTTTTTTTAATATGAGGCTATTATGTTGATTATTTTAACAGATACCACCTAACTCAGCCTTAGATTGTGATTAATTCAATCCCAGAGGGTAGTGTCAAGAGTTTGCCGATGAGCAGTTAGCCAGCCTCTTGCCAGCTGTGCAACATCTGGCATCTCGGTTTCCTTGCCTGCAAAATGAAGAAGATAACAGTACCTACCTTAGAGAGTTACTAGCAATTGTGAGGATTCAGTGAATTAATACTTCCTCTACTCTCACTCTCCCTTGGCTCCCCTCCTGTCTAAGTCTAATGCCCACGGGTCCACTGAACCTGCTCTCATCAAGGTTACCAAAAATCACCATGCAGTTAAATCCAATGGTCAAGACTTGGCCTTCATCTTCCTTGACTGCTTAGCAGCACTTGTCACACCCAATCACACCTTTGTTCTCCAAACACTTTCTTCACTTATCTTACAGGACACCCTCCTCTCCTGATTTTCATACTACCCTGGCTACTCCTTCATAGGGATCTTCCTCCTCATCTTAACACCCTAGATGCCAGAGTGTCCCAGATCAGGCCCTTTCAGTATCTATACTCACTCTCTAGGTAGTCTCAGCCAGTGTGATATGGTGGATAAGAACATGGACCATGGAGCCAGACAGCCTTCATGAGTCCCCAGCTCTGTAACTTACAAGCTGTGTTATGGAGGCAAGCGATTTAACCTTTCCATGCCTCCGTTTCCTCGCCCATAAAATGGAGGGTAACTTTCTACAGCTGTAAAGATTAAATTAGCCTAATACAGGTGAAGTGCTTAGAACGTGCTAAGGACTGTGTAAGTGTTAACGATTATCCAGTTTCATGGCTTTGTATGCCATAAATATACTGATGATTTACAAATGTATATCCATAGCTCCTATTATTCCCCTGAACTCTAGTCACTCATTTCTAAATGAGATATTTATGTCTGATATCTCCACATTAACAGCAAATAAGATCTTAAAGTTCATACATCCAAAACTGAACTCCTGATTCCACACCCTCTCCCAACCTTCTTTCCCCTAGTCTCCCCCATCTCACTAAAATGCATCACCATTTACCCAGTTGCTCAGGCCAAAAACCTTAGTGTCATCCTCAACTCCTCTTTTCTTCCTCATCCAACCTTCTGCAAATCTTGTTCCTCTACCCTGAGAATACATCTGGAATCTGATCTCTCCTCACTACTTCCACCACTACCATCTGGAGCAAGTCACTACCATGTATTGCCTGAGCAACTGCAATACCACCTAATTGGTATCTCTGCTTCCCTTTTTGCTCTCATAAAATCTATTCTTTACCCAGGAATCAGAATATTCTTCAAAAATGAAAATCAGGTATTGCTCCCCTGCTCAAAACTCTCCAATGACTTCCCATCACACATGGAATGAAATCCAAACTGTGATCTGCCTTTGTCTACGTTTCAGCCTCACCTCCTGCCCCTGTCCCGTTACCTACTCTACTCCAGCCACAATGTCTGCCTTGTGTTTGTCAAACTTAACAAGCAAGTTTCTGCTTCGAGGCCTTGTACTTGCAGCTACCTCTGGCTAGAATGTTCTTCCCTACCTCCCAACCATCTTCACATGCCCCCTTCCTCATTTATTTGCAAATTCTGTTCAAATATTATTTATTAGAGAGGCATTCCCAGTCCATCACATCAAAAAAACACTACTCCACCCTCACTCCTGCCCCATTACTGTTTGGCCTTTTACCCTATTTTTCTTCATAGCACTTGATACTACGTCTTACAATATATGTTTATTTATCTGTCTCACCTACTAGAATGTCAGCTCCTTGAGGACTCCAACTTTGTTTTGTTCACTGTAGTATCCATAGCATCTAAGCAGTGTCTAGAATACAGCAAGCACTCAAATATTTCTTTCTTTCTTTTTGAGGTAGGGTCTTGCTCTGTTGCTCAGGCTAGAATGCAGTGGTATGATCATAGCTCCTTAGCTCCCTGGAACCTCAAACTCCTGGGCTCAAGCAACCCTCCTGGCTCAGCCTCCCAAGTAGCTGGGACTATAGGCACGTGCCACCACACCTGGCTAATTTTTTTATTTTTGTAGAAATGGGGTCTTGCTATGTTGCTCAGTCTGGCCTCAACTCCTGGCCTTAAGCTATCCTCCCGCTTTAGCCTCCCAAACTGCTAAGATTACAGGCATGAGCTACTGCACCCAGCCCTAATGTATCTTGAATGAATGAAGAAATGAATAGTGCTTAGCACAGTTCCTGGGACAGAGTAAACAACTTTAAGTTTGTGATATCAATTTTAGAAGGTAAAAAAATGTTTATTAGAAAGGCCAAAATTTTTTAGTGACACTCTGTGTAAGATGTCAAAAATTAAGTATCATATTTTCACTCAACTTCACAATATATACATATTATATTATACTTACTTGGAGTTTCTTCTAAAATTTCCTGGAACTTGGTTCTCTCATATTCCACCAACTGGCGTTGAAGGTGTGGTCTAAGACTCTTAATTGTAAAATTGGCCATGTCCATTTTCATGAGGTCCAGGACATGGAATATTTGTCTAAAAATTTCAGAATTAAATTAGTTAGAGAGCTGATTAAGAAGTTAAGCTGAAATTCATTAACTATTATCTGGAAAAAAGCTGGAAAAAATAAACATCCCCAAAATGGTTTTGAAATTCCAATTGCCATTTGGCGAGGTCACTTTTCAGAGAAGGTCACACATGTATTCCAAATGTGTTCTTTCACAGATGTCAAAAGTATTTACTTTAGCAGATATAATACCTCCAGCTGATCCATTACATCTAGTCATAAACTAATAAAGACACTAAGAAGCATAAGCAATTAGTCTTTATGATATAAAAAACATTTAAGAAGGAATTTTCATTTGAAAGCCCCTGAGTCTAAACATAGTGTATATGGTTTCTATTCCTAAGGGAATAACAAAGAATAAATAAAAGAAAGAAAGAAAGGATGAGATAGTGAGGCACTGAGGAAAAATACTTCCTTTTAGAGTTGGGCAGCCCTGTACTCAAACCCAGCTTTGCAACTGACCAGATTTGTGGGCAAGCACAAATTACTTAATTTCTCTGAGCCTCAGTTTCCTTATCTGTGAAAGAAGAGAATAACATCAACCTTGGAGGGACGTTGTGAACAGTCAGTGAGGTAATGAATGTAAAATGCAGAGAGCAGTGGCACTCAATAAACAACCAAGATGAATACCACAAATTTGATATCATACATGGGTAATAAGATAACTGAAAGCAAGGATCCTGCAACTGAAGAATCATGATCTGCCAGAGCTGAGCACAACTCCAAGGATACATAAAGCCCATTTTAATGCAGGGAAAGTGTCACTTTGAGAGACTATTAACTTGCACAAGGTAACAAAGTAAGTCACCCACTACATGAAGACCAGTTTCCTTCTCCTACCTTTCCAAAACATTTACATAAAACTCAATTCCCAGTGTAGCTATATTTACACACAAAAAGAAGAAAAGTTTCCCTCAATGACAAAAAGAGTTGCAGACTCTTCTCTCAAATCACAACGAAGTTATTGTCTACATGGCCAGACGAGATTCTCACTATTTAATGTATACCCCACTTCCTCAGGGAAGCTGCAGCGCAGATGTCTAGCTGACCACCAAATGTCCATGTTCCCTGCATATAGTGCAGATCTGTGGGCTGCAAAATGTGTTTCCAGACAGCAACCACCTTTCCCAGCCCCCTCATCAATCTAGGTGGGACCACGTGACTAGTCATGGTCAAGGGAATTTGTCACTTCTGGGCCAAGGTGGTTACATATTAGGTATACCTTCCCCATGGTCTCTTTCCCATTCACCAGCTGAATGGAGAGGACTCCAATGACCTAGACAGGAGTGGAGCTGAGAACAGAGGAGCTTCCACATGAATGACATGTGGAAGGCTGCCTAAGAATCCCTTAATCGGACTACGACATGAGTGAGAAACAAACTTTTATTGATTAAATCACCCAGAATTCGGAGTTTGTGTGTTATAGCAGCTAGTGACCCTAAGCCTTGACTAGTCTAGGTCCTACTGCTGGAGGCTCTACTTAGACCCTCTATAATAATTCCTCTTCCACAGTACTTATCACAATTGTAATTAATTGTTCAAGGTTTCTCTTCCCATTAGACTATAAACTTCCTGGGGTCAGGGATTATATCTGTCTTTTGCATCACTGCCTCCCCTGGGCTCACTGCATGCTAACAACCTTGTTGATCACTCTATATGAAAACTCTATGTGCATAGTAAATGAATGACTTACTCCTGCTTATTTGGTTTTCTTCTAGTGTCAAGAATTCCTTTGGGAGACCAGTTATTATTCTGTTTCCCAATATCCATACTTCCCTTTTGAATAAACTCAAAAGTTCTCTAAGAAAATGCAAGCAGCAAAGATGCTAACCTCAACACCTCCACGATGTTCCCCATGGCCTTTAACTGTCTGATATCATTATCTCTCACTGGAGCACACAGCTTTCCCATTGTACTGATGACATAGTTGGCCAGGCCTTGGATGTCAACAGCACTGTGCTCAGCCTGCTGCCTGATGAGGTCTGCGTCTAAAACTTCACAGATCTGGTTGCGAAGCCGGTTGCCACAGGGAGTCAAAAAAGAGAGCAGAATCTACATAGGGAAAGAAATTAAAATTAACAGCATCATTACATGAATAAAAGTTGTCACTTTCCACTTTGGTGTCTAGATGACCTAACTTCTTGTCAGTATTTTAGAGCCAGAGGAGAACTCCAGTGTCTCAACCCTGGGAAGAAAGCTCTATCTTCTGAATTAAAGTCCCCCCACCATGAAAAATTACTAACATTGTCAAAATGAAAACACCTAACAAGGAATCAATATTACTGAAATCACAGTAAGTCCTAACTTAAGATTTGTCAATAGGTTCTTGGAGACAGTGCCTTTAAGTGAAACGATATACAATAAAACCAATTTTACCATAAGCTACTTGATATAAACAACAGTTAAGTTCCTACAGCACATTTCTGGTTACAGAAACATCATCAATCTTCTAAATAACTTCCAAAAGGTATCTAATATTAAACACTGAAATAAATGTGAGTTATACTTGAAGAAAGATCAATAAAACACAAGTAGATAATTATTTACCCAATTTTTGGTGAATCAGTGAGTGATAGAGGTCTAAGTGGTGGGTTAAATCAAAGAACAAATGTTTGCAAAGTGAAAATCATAAGGAGCATCTCCTACCACCATGCAGTTTAAAAGTAAACAACAAACGGGCTGGCTCGCTGAGCACTTTCATACATCATTTATTGTTGTGCATTTGTATGATTATCATATACTTTACAAATTCTTATTTTACAATAATTTGTAATCATTCATTCCTTTTCCAACCTGCTTATTCCAGTTCAGGGTTGTGGGTGGCCAGAGCCTATCTTGACAGCTCAGGACACAAAGCCTGAAGCAGCCCTGGACAGGATGCCATCCACTGCAAGGCACGCTCACACCCATGCCCACGCTCACTCAGACTGGGACCATTTAGACATGCCAATGAACCTAATGTGCACATCTTTGGGATGTGGGAGGAAACTGCAGTACCTGGAGAAAACCCACACAGACATGGAGAGAACATGCAAACTCTACACAGACAGTGGCTCCAGCTAGGAATAGATATTTTTTCCTCATCGACATTATAAAGAAAAAACACTGACCAAAACATTATTTGAGGACCTGCAACACTTCAAAAAGTCTACAGATTAGCAATGCAGAGAAGAAAAGATAAGTTAGAGATCATGGCTCCAAAAGAACCCTTTAAATAAAAATAGATGAGAATACCCCATGGGGTCCATTAAACATATTTTATATATAAAATATTTATTATACATTATATGAGCAAACTATTTATTGAGTATTCAGTACACAGCTGACACTGTGCTTATCATACGTAGTACATGGTTAGTAGCACAGGCTCTGAGCCAGAGTGGATCTGTTAAATCCTTCTCAAACTCTCAAAGCTGCATGATCCTACATGAGTCAGAGAACTTGGTTTCTTTATGTAAAGTAAGTATAACAGGAGTAACTACCTCACAGAATTAAGGTAAGAATAAATTAATAATCTAGTGCTTGGCACAGAGCAAATGCCCTGTAAATGTTAGCTAAAATTACTACTGTCATCTCATTTAATTCTTATGACTACCATGTAAATACTCAGGAGACAGAGACTAAAAGACAGTCAGCCCATCACTAAACCTGGACTATCTAACTCCAGACTCTGTACTCTTAGCCAATTACTCTGTGTTGTAAGCATCACCCTGAGCTCTGTCCACTGCTCTATTTTTCCAGCCTTCACCCTACTCCAGAAGGTACAGGGGAAAACCCTCCCAGTGATTGAACTCACTCAGTTTCTCAAAAAGAGTAGCCGATACAAAAGACATGAAACAGTCTTTGGAGAAACAAAACAAAACAAAACAAAACTACTGCTGTACTCTCAACGTTTGTATCCCACTCAAATTCATATGTTCAAACCCAATCCCTGATGGGATGGTATGAGGAAGTGGGGCCTCTGGGAGGTGATTAGGTCATGAGAGTAGAGTCCACATGAATGAGATTAGTACCCTTATAAAAGAGACCCTAGAAAGCTCCCTTTCTCCTTTTTCTGTGTGAGGAGACAGCAAGCAGGTGCCATCTATGAACCAGTAAGTGGGCCCCAAGCAGACACTGAATCTTCTCGTACCTTGATCTTGGACTTTCAAGCCTCCAGAACTGTGAGAAATAAGTTTCTATAGTTTATACACCACCCAGTCTATGCCAGTCTGTTATAGCAGCCCGAATTGACTAAAACACTAACTGATACAAACATCAACTTGCCTCTCTTATTTCTTCAAACAGTTTGATGGCATGTTCATACTCAGGAGGGTCAGCATTTAGTTCTGATTCCAAGACGTCCCAGAAGGCCTGGTGAACAATGTGCTTCACTCGACCAGCCAAACTATAGCAATGAAATGGATTGTTTTTTAAAACAAGCATCATTTTTCCTGATTATAAGAGAAATATGCTCATTGTATAAATCTTAGAAAATACAGAAAAAGCAGAGAATAATAATTGCCCTTAATCCCATTAACTTTTGAATACTTCTCTTGTTCAACGCATTATTTTAACACAGTTAAGAGTGCCCAGTATATACAATTTACATACTTTTTTCATTTAACATTCTGTGCCAACTGTTTCCCCTAGACTTTTAAAATGTTTCCTTACTATGGTTTTCAGTAATTTCATAAAATTCTCTCCAAAAGTGATGCCATTATTTATGTAGCTACTCTTCTGCACAGATCATTAGATTTGTTCTAGGTTTTTGGGATGAGATGGCGAAGTTGCTCTTTCCTCAATAGCTGAAGTTTCATGGCACAGAATGGAACAGTTTGGCCCCAAGGAGATATGTATTTGAATGCCTGCCAAATTCAGCTTAGATGTCCTATTTAAAGTTAGCCAGACCAAACTGCTGAAATAGGATCCTTCCTAGGAAGAGCTCACAATAGAATAGGTGGCCACCTTACTTCACCCATTATGTCAATGCCCTAAAATAGGTGCACATTAAAATACAGATTCCTGCTGAACTCCTACTCCATTTGCAACAGCTTTTAGAAAACCATGTATTTCCCTGCACTGTAATTACTGATGACTCTCTTTCTCCACAGAGCTATACACTCCTCCCTAGCAGAGGCCATAACTCCTTCTAGGTACCTGCCATTGTGCCTAGCACAGTGCCTGGCATATAGTGAGTGTTCGATGAATGCATGATAAATTAATTAATAATTTGATAGTTAAGCACATCTCCTAATTTTTCTTATTAAAGTCCAAATAGTTAAGTATACAATAATGCTATAAGAGATGAAAATTAGCTTTTGAGGAGTGTAAGTTAAAATTGTGTATCTGCAAATACTATATTCTACTCAACAACTTTAAATATTAAAATTTATTCTAGTTGCTTGAGGGGATTTATTCAATATAAATGCCATTTCCAAAGTTTGAGACTCTCCTGGGCAACTCCAGAGCAATGAGAAAGGCAAACACTGCTGGATAGACTTGCACTCTTGACTTTACAAGCCACACATACCTGGTTTGAATGGACCAACAAGGAATGAACTAAAACAATTTTATAGCTCCCTAAGCGACATCAGAGTTTAAGTTTTCCTTAAGGCTGCAGTGTACTTTTTAGCTCTTTAATTTTCTGGAGAAGTGTGGGGGTTGGGAGGAGACACAATCAATCATTTATAAGCATTCCTATTATCAGAAACCAGACTAATTTTACCAAGTTTTTTTCCCCAAAGAAAATAATTGATAAAATATGAGAGTCAGCCATATTTAAAAAAGGAAAAACTTGGCCATTGTGGAGGGTCATCTAAAAATCAACAGTTAATATTGTAATATGCTACCTAATTTTAAAACAAAGGTATTATGTCCTAACTCTACACTTTGTTTCCCTTGCTCACATTTTCTACCATGGCAGAAAATGAAGGGAAGAGAGATTAATATTTTTCCATAGTACCAAGAACTTATGTGCAAAGCACTTTTATGCCAATGAGCATGCATTTGAAGTGGATAGTGTAGTTCCCGTCTTATTCTTAGGGAATGTGAGGCTCAGACATGATCTCACCAAAGCCAGGATACAAACCTCAGGGCCTAATCCTAAAACACCTTCACTATGGCCTGTACTTGCAACTACTGAATTTAGAGTACGGATATGCCCAAACTGTCTTTTGCCATACTGCATAAAAAATACTAATTTTAACTTTAAAAATTCATTTGTATCAGTCGGTCAATAAATGTTCATTGAACATTCGATATGTATGAGGCCTTGTTTTAGGAATTGCGGATATTCAGTGAAAAGAAAGTCTCTGACGTCAAAAAGTTTATATGTTACAGGGACAGAAAGATGAAAAACATATTAAAAATTAGTAAGACAATTTCAGATCTATGAGGAGGACAAAGTAAGACAAAGTAAGACAATGTAGTAGACAGTAATGGAGAGAGTGCTGATTTCACTGGGTGGTTGAAGAAAGCTTCTCTAAAGCAGTGACCTTTGAGTTCAGACTCAAATGGGGAGAAGAAAGAGCCATATGAAGATCTAGGAAAAGAACATTCAAAAAGAAGCAGTAACAAAGTCTCTGATTAAGCTTGGTGTACTCTGAGATCAAGAAGGAAGCCGAGGCCGGGCGCAGTGGCTCACACCTGTAATCCTAGCACTCTGGGAGGCCGAGGCGGGCGGATTGTTTGAGCTCAGGAGTTCGAAACCAGCCTGAGTAAGAGCGAGACCCCGTCTCTACCAAAAATAGAAAGAAATTAATCAGACAACTAAAAACATATAGAAAAAATTAGCCGGGCATGGTGGCGCATGCCTGTAGTCCCAGCTGCTCGGGAGGCTGAGGCAGAAGGATCACTTGAGCCCAGGAGTTTGAGGTTGCTGTGAGCTAGGCTGACGCCATGGCACTCACTCTAGCCCGGGCAAAAGAGTGAGACTCTGTCTCAAAAAAAAAAAGAAGGAAGCCGACATGGCTGAAGCATAGCATGAGGGAGGGAAAGTGCTAAGACAGGGCTGGGGAAGTAGGGCCTCCAGGCCATAATAGAGTCTGGATTTTTATTTTATGTGTACTAGAAACCATTGGAGAGTTTTTGGCAAGGAAATATTCTAATCTGGTTTATCCTTTAGAAAGATCATTATAGTTACTGTGTGGGTATGGAAGACGGACTGTGGTGAGCTAAGAATGGAGAGGGGGTAACCAGTTAGGACTGAAAGAGTCCAGGCAGATATGACGGTGGCCTAGCCGAGGGGTACAGCAGTAGAGCAGGTGTAACAGATCACAGCAAAACACAGTTACCAAAGAAAATCAAATAGATATACCTACTTTAGATGGTAATCTTAAAAATTATTATTATATAAACAATATCCCAAGGAAGATTATGATTCACATTGAAAAGAAGGAAAATTATATTTACTTATTTTCCTGCTTTAAAAACGAAAGTTCTAAATGGGATCAAATATTCTAAGCTATCTTAATTGATAGAGAGAATGCCTGAGGATTTATAATTGAAATTCAATCCATGAGCCAACTTTGCTTCTAAAGATGCTTTATCTGTAATGATAGTCTCAAGCCTTTTCTCCTTTGTCCCAGGAAATCTGTAAGCCACTGACGGCAGAGAGGCTGAGGTAAGGATATAAGGGTATGGCTCTAACTAGAGGTCCCTGGAGGTGAGGTTACTCAGGAAGTGGCCCTTGCAGCTACGATTCCTACCTCCACATATTTCTGGATTGCCTATTCTTAGCACTTTGTCAGTTCAGGTGCATTTCTTTATCCTTCACAACCTGAATATCGATTTGTAATAAATCAATCTGCAAATATTTCTTCAGCCGTACTGTATGTCAGGCACTATGCTAGGCAACAGGGAGAGAGCAGCAAACAATATAGACATAGTTCCTCCATTAATGGTGCTTTTGATAAAGTGGGGAAGATGGACATTGAACATAAAATTATAAGATCTCTTAGCAGAGGGGAGGTAACAGGAGCTACAGGAATCTTTAGCAAAGGGATTAACTGTATGGAAGGTCAGGAAAAGCTTCCCTCAGGAAGTTACAATATAAACTGAGT
Organism: Indri indri; assembly: GCA_004363605.1. Lineage (NCBI taxonomy): Eukaryota > Metazoa > Chordata > Mammalia > Primates > Indriidae > Indri > Indri indri. The sequence goes on from RJWJ010002324.1 coordinate 79,918, forward strand.
TCTGAGGATTACGGGTAACATGTACTCTAGAGGAATGTTTTTTAAAACAAGTATAAGACCCTGTTAGAGAACTAAATAACGTTTGCCCCCTGTGGATATTATATAAGAACTTTGGCAATCAGTGCAAATATATTTAAGTGTATATCTCACACACACACACAAAATCTTCAGCACAGTTTTACATATAACGAATGCCTTCAGGTTACCTGTTGTCTGGGAGGGCATCTTGTTTCAATTGGAAGTTCTCATTTACTGCAATTTCATGAGCAAGAGTCATGTTTGATAAGTTCCTTGCTGCAGCCATCACTTCATCAAATGTTACAACCCTGGGAGGGCTTGTTGCTGAAAGAAAAACAAAAGCCAGTTAACATTGTAGAAGAGAAGTTGCCATCCAACGAAGCCTACTGATACTGACAAGGCTTAATTTATTACACTGGATATAACAGGGTTTTAAAAGTAAGGAGAATATATACTAAAATAGGTGGATTCTCTAGCTTAATAAAGACTTCAAGAATTTAAAAACTCCTTCAACACCTTCAATTACCATATTTGATAATCAACTCTCAAATACTTCTGGGACAATCTTATTATTATAGGCCTATTAAGATAGGCCTCATTTTCAGTGCCTATTGATACCTGCATCACGTGTATTATATAGGAAATAGATAAGACTATTTCTTATTCTGTAATTCAGAAGTCTCACTAACTTAAGTAGACTCAACATGAAATAACTGATTTTTAAAACCATAACTTCTAAATGTATAGGCAGTATAATATAATGTTTAAGTTCAATTCTAAATTTTGCCAACTGATAGTTCTCATTTGATTTCATTGAGGCATCACTTACCTCCTCACAGGGTTAGCCTGGGGTGATTAAATGAGATAATATAAGTAAAGAAGACCATAGTAAGAACTCAAGAAATTTACATAATTAAAGTAAAATATAATAAATCTGAGAAACTGGATAATCTACTTCTCAGTAGGAAGTAGTAAAGAATTTCAGTAATTTCTAAAGATTATACTAAGAAACTATTTTAATAAATGTTGTTTCAAAATCACTGTTGGAAATCTTAGCTTCTGTTAATTAAAAATCATGACCTCAAATGACAGCACTGACAGGCAATACTTTGCTACCTAATTTTTTTTTTTTTTTTTTTTTTTTTGAGACAGAGTCTCACTCTGTTGCCCAGGCTAGAGTGCCGTGGTGTCAGCCTAGCTCACAGCAACCTCGAACTCCTGGGCTTAAGGGATCCTTCTGCCTCAGCCTCCCAAGTAGCTGGAACTACAAGCATGCGCCACTATGCCCGGCTAATTTTTTCTATATATATTTTTAGTTGTCTGGCTAATTTCTTTCTATTTTTAGTAGAGACGGGGTCTCGCTCTTGCTCAGCCTGGTCTTGAACTCCTGAGCTCAAACAATCCTCCCGCCTTGGCCTCCCAGAGTGCTAGGATTACAGGCGTGAGCCACTGCGCCCGGCCACTTAATTTTTTTTTTTAAAAAAGAAGGAGTTGGGGGGGGAGGAGGACAAGAGGAGAAAGAAGAAAAAGACAGATGATACACAGAATTAGTAAAACGCTTCTTCAGGGTGCCTAGGGTGCATCAACCCCTATACAGTATGAGTGAGAAAAGGCACAGAAACCTAAGGCTGCTATTCTTTTGCCAACTCTGCCTCAAAATTCTCCTTAAAAATATCTATATTCTTTGGTCAAATAATCCAATGATACCCAAAGCAATTTCTAGAACGGCTTTATGCACTAAGATGTTCATAAAGCACTATTTGCAACAGAAAAAAAAAAACGAAGAAAAAGAAGCTAAATGTCCAACGATAAGTCAATGGCTAAGTAAATTTAAATATATTCACTTCATGAAGTAGTAGTCATAAAAACAATGTTTCAAAAATATAGAATCATGAGTAAATGTTTTAGTTATAATAGTAAGTGAAAAGAGTCCACACATATATACACACATATGTCTGTGTGAAGGATAAAGATATGGCAATGCACTGCCAGCTGTCGTCTTTGGGTGATATTACAGGCAATGTTTTCTTTTCTCTATACTTATGTATTTTCCAAGGTTTTTAAAATGAGAATGTATAAATTTGAAATAAATACAAATGAACAAATATTTTAGAAGTGGACATTTAATCATAATAAAACATTAGTTGCTTTTTCCTGCATTTGCTTTGTCAGTTAAAGGTGTTATACTTCCTAAACAAAATGCCAATTAAAAAACTAGAAAAAAAAAAAAAAAAGGCAAACACGCCTGCTTTACACATCTCTACTTTCCACATACGAAAAAAGAAAAAGATATCTCCCTTTGCTGTGGCCTCTTTTTTAACTCTTTCTCACACCCTTAGTATAGTAATTCTCTCGGGTACCTTTCTGGGGTGAATTGCACAACAATTTTGAAATCAGTAAGAAATCCTATAGATTATTTCACTTCCTTCCTGACCCTTCAATGAAGGCAATTTTCCCTTCAATGTAAATCAGAAACAATAAAAAAAGACCAATTTTAATTTATCCTTGAGGGTAGTCCAAGAAGTAATTGCGAGGAGTGGCTTCTTGCCATTTGGAAGAAATGACAGACAGGGTTGAAGTCCTGATTTATGGTCAAACAAAAGCATATCAGAGACAGTGATTAAAATAAAAATTGGCAGGTTGTAAACTTTAGTGGCTATTTATTTCTGAGAATTTGTCCAAGAGAGCCGTAATGCCTCTGCAGTGCTATTCTGGTACATCTAGAAAGGAGGGGAAGTCTGTTGCTCTTAGCCACTTCTGAGTTTTCAAATCCAACACACAACTCTAGAAGTACCCCCACCACCCCAGCCCCTGCCCCCCTGTCGGCTCACACGCAGGAGAGCTGGATTTGCTGGAGGAGTTGCTTGTGAAGCTCTGCCTGGAACACTCATAGTCACTGAGTGAAGCCATGCTTTCGGAAAACCGTGAAGAGTCTGAATCGCTTGTCTGGTCCTCTCCCCCACACTGCTTCTCACCATTGAAGGGCATTTTGTGTCACTTAAGTATGGATAAAGAGACAGCACCTGCACAGACAAACAGACCTTGCGTCAACATTCTGTGGTACTTCCACTGGCAGCGCCAATGCTTCTTCCAGTGTAGACAGCCGTACCCACAAGCGTCACGATGTTGGAAAGGCCCTCAGAAGATGACTTTGTCCTTCCCCCACCACTAGGCCATCAAGATGGCCTTCCAGAAAAGGGATTCCACAGCCATAGGTGTGAGTTTACTCAGGACATAACCACTGTAAACGTGGAGCAGCTCTAAGTAATGACAGATCCTTAAAAAACAAAACAAAACAAACACACCACAGAACACACACTCTCTCCCCCAGGGCTTCTAAAACATAGCAAGATGTAAGTGTGGGACTCTGGAGTCAGACTGTTCACTCTATCTTTTGCCATGTGACCTTGTGGAGGTCACTTAACTACCTACCTCATGAGTGAAACTGGACAGAAAGACTAATCTAATAGGGTTCCCTGAAGATTCAATGGGATAAATCTTTCTTTCTTTCTTTTTTTTTGAGACACAGTCTTGCTCTGTTGCCTGGGCTAATGTGCAATGGTGTCATCATAGCTCACTGCAACCTCAAATTGCTCAAGCAATCCTCCTGGTTCAGCCTCCCGAGTAGGTGGGACTACAGGCACACCCGGCCAGAGTTAATGGCACTCCTCTTTGCACATCTGGAGCATATCTCCTGCGGCTCCACAAGAGCACTTAGTCTCTTGTACATTTTCTTCCCACGGCCACTTCTGAATTTCCTTAATAAGGCAGAGATTGTGTCTTGTCCACTACCAGTGCCAAGTATATGACAAGTATTCATTCAGTGTCAGCTAAATCAGAATAACTGAATCCCATTCGGTACAGCTTCAACCAGAACATTTGCAAGCTGATATCACTACATGTTTACAGGCCTGGGACTGCCAAAGTTCAAGCCCTAGAGCAGAGAATCTACTGCCTAAGCCTGTTTTATTCGATATAAAACTCAAAATTCCTAGGACCTTGTCATACTCTTGGTTTGAATACCTTAAGGTTTGTTTCCCCTTTATTATTTTTTTTTAGTCATTCTCTTGTAATGTAACAGCTGTGCTTAGTATGCCCTGGTCTTCATTTTTCTCTACTATAGCTGCTTCAAACCAGCTTTGGCTGATTTTCCAAGTAAAAGTGAATAAAAGCTTTCAGCCATGGAAATTTATGAACTAGCTTAATAGTTATAACTATCCATTTCATTTTTCTACTCCTGCTGGACAGCATGCTTGGTAGCTTTCTTAATGTGTTTAACAAGGCAGAAAAGTATAAAGATTTAAAAAATAAAAAGCTCTGGGTTAGGAGTTGGAATCCAGGGTTTGGGGCCCGGGTCCACCATTAAATCATTGTGTGACTTTATGCACATGATATCTGCTCTCTTCACCTCACGTTTCTGAGAGGGTTGGGCCAGTTATAAGGTTTCTTTCAGTTAGGAGTTGCTAAGATGCTCAAACCCAAAGTTCCATGAGGCATCACTACAAGTTCTGAGAAATCAAATGGCAGGCATGCTTAATAATGCACAACTACACTTTCCGGCAACAATTCACTGGAGGTAGAAGTCCCAGCCCAGTGGCCATAACAGAAAATTTAAAAGCTTCAAAATATTTAGAAACTCCTATTTAGTTGGTAGAAGCCTCCACATTACAACCGTAGTGTATCCAAGCAAAAGCCTCTCTTTGGAGTAAAAATGCTCATTATTACTTTATTAAGAAATTACCTGTTTCCTCACATAGACATACTAATAATACCTAACTCATAGGGTTGGTGTGAGATTTCATTTAGTCAATACATGGAGAGTGCTTGGAACAGTCACTGACAGAGTAAAAATATACAGATGTTTGCTATATTAACTTTTTTGTTTGCCAATGTCATCACCTCAAGAATTAAAAAACTCCGGAGGGAAGAGTAGTTTTACGTCAGGATGATGAAAGCATGTTCCTCTGCAGGTAGACATGGCTAGTAGTTAACCTAGGACAGAACTCCTGCATTTGTTTGAAATATAAAAGCCAAAAGCAAATGGTAGTGTGAATGGTCTTCTGCAAGTTCCTTCACACCTGCTCTTACCTTTCTTGGTCTCAAGTTTCCAAATAAGTCATCTGAGGACAAAGCTACTTGATTCAGAAGGCACTGAGGGTAATTAGACTGCTTTTAAAACTATTTTGGATACTCTCCTGGACTGGTAATAATGACACCAGGCTGTTTCTTTAAGAAAGGTAATTCTTCTCATACAGACAAACTTAGATCTATCTAACCTTCGCCATTGCAATTCACAAGTAAATCAAAGTTTTCAGGGATACCACATCTCACCCTACCTGGAGGATTTAATCACTGGTCAAAGGTGAAGTAAAAGGTAAAGACAGAAGATAACTCCAAGTAAAGCCTCTAACACTATAAAGGGTCATTATTCAAAGAAAATAAAGTACTGTTATATTCACATTTTTTATTGTATTGTTCCATCATTTTATGATAATAAATACAATATTATGTCATTCCTTCTGAGGCCAGTGCCTGGAATGCAGCAGGTACTTAAATATTTATTGTTGAATAAATGAATGGATGAATGAATGGTAGTATGACAACTGACATTTAAGAGAAGAGGGAATGGTACAGGGACCTAAAGGGGCTAGTCCTATGACTCACCACAGATAGAGGAGAGTTTGGTTTTTAATTTGCTTGTGATTCCTCAGCTTGTGTCCAATTTTACTTTCTTACTTCCTTTTTGTAGCAAACTCTACCTGCGAATGGTCCCGTACTGGTTCAGGATTGCAAAGGTATCCCAATGATAATACACATGTCACTGAAGCAGTAGGAACACACAGGCAGACTGGGTTCTTGATCCTAGCTCTTGATATTTACTGACTGGAAACAGAGAACTTACTTACCATTTGTAAAATGGGGAAATAATAGTATTTACCTTGTAGAACTGTTGTGAAGCTTAGCTAAAATAGTCTTCTACTTCAGTACTGAAACATCAAGTACTTAAGCTCCTAGTAAGTGTCTAACAGATGTCAACTATTATACTCATTAAAAGAAGTTATGAATTCCAAAAATGTCAATGTCATAAAAAACAAAGAAAGACTGAGGATATGCTCCAGATGAAAATGCACTTGAAAACTGAGTGCAATAGTTTATTCTAGACTGGATCCTGTACTGGAAGAAAAAAATGCTATAAAGGACATTATTGGTCAATTGAAAGCATTGTTACAATACTTGCATCTACTGTCTGTATTCCAATGTTAAATATACTGAAGTTGAAACACACCATGGTTATGTATTTAGGAATAAAAGGCCAGGATGTATGCAACTTTCTTTCAAATGATTCAGATGAAAGAGAGGGGAGAAAACAATAAAGCACATGGAAGAAAATGTTAATAGGTAAATCTGAGTAAAAGGTAGACCACAGGGTATTCTTTGTACTATTCTTGCAAATTTTTTTCTAAGTTTGAAAAGTACTTCCAAATAAAAGCTTAAAAGAGAAGATGGAGTGCTGAACTGAAACTTCAAGATTCTCATTCAGAATAGTCCAGTGTCTTGCAGTTTTTAAATTTTGATTTTTCCCACCTCTGTGACACTTTGAATGCCATTCTATAATAAAAGCTCTTCTAAACAGTCTAACTTGTCCCAGCATCCTTCAACAGTGCCTAAAGAATAAAACAGGAAATAGGCCAGAGCCCTCCAGAAAAGGCAAATTAAATAATCCCTTTTAAGAGTTCACCCTCAGGTGGTTTCCCTTTTCCTAAGAAGTCTCATGGCCATGGTTTACAACCCTCTGTGATCTGACCTCTGCCCACCTCATTCTGTACCACTCTCCCCCAACCCTTCATAATCCAGGCACAACAGCCTTCTTTGGGTTCCTCCAACATGCCAAACATCCTACTTTGGAACACTTGCACCTGCTATTCTTTCCTCCTGGAATGTTCTTTTTCCTGACCTCCATGTGGTCGGCCCCTTGCTGTCATTCAGATTTGATTTTGAATGTCACAATTTCAAGGTGACCTTCCCTGATATCCCCACTCACAGCATCTAAATCAGCTATACAGAGCTTAGAACACTGCCTGGGGTAGAGTGGGAGCTCAATGAATATCACTGCATGAACAAATTGTGCCACACCCCTATTATTCATAAGATACCTTGGGTTTTCCTTCTCTTCTGCTTCCCTCCCATTGCTCATATTCTCATTGTGCAGTCACTTAAAGTACTATAGTTGTTGTATGCATAGCTGTTTCCCCACTAGATTTTAAGCTGTTTGTGGGAAGAAGCTATGTCTCCCCTCTCCAATTCTCAGTGCCTACCTCAACACATTTCCGAGGTACCAATAATTCAAACTAGCAAAGATTCACAGTTCCAGGAGCCTAAAGAAACTATTACATTGTGTCTCTCCACCCTCTTAATACTCATTAATAGCAAATAATAACAATTAGAGCTAACAGTCACTGAGTGCTTATTATGACCTCAATAACGTAAGTACTCAATAACTGTTTTTATAAGTGCTTTAAATATTTTATCTCCTTCAATCCTCATTACAACCTGTTAGCTAAGGTATTCTTATTATTCCCATTTTATAATGAGACCCTGAGACTCAGAAAGGTTGCATTACTTGCCCAAGGGTTCACGGCAACGTAGAGGTACAACTCAAATTGAGGCAGTAGATCCCTAAAGCCCATGCTCTCTATTGCTCTCGGACAGCTGGAGGAAATTTGGTGTGCTGCTCATTCTTTCCACTCCTGTTCTGCCAGATCGATCTATCCATCACCATGCGGACACTTTCACATATGGTAGCAAGCTGACTTTATCCTGGAATAGCTGCTTAAGTGCTATTTCATGAAGGACATTACTGAAAGAGTCACCCAAAATGACTTTCAATCACCCCACTAGAGTGATTAAAAATCCTCTAGCAGGGAGCCATTCTTTAATCACTGCAAAATCCCTAGTTAAAACCCAAATATTATCAAAAGGGTTAACTGCTTATAGCTAGTATGAGTCATAAACATTTTGGAGTGAAATATTCAGATTATCCAGCAGGGCCCTGAGGAACAGAACCCATTCAGTTAAGGTTAGTTCATGGAAAAGAGAAATTTCAAGAAATACCTAGCGGGTACCACCTTTCAAGACCGGATCAAGGTCAGGTCCAAGGACAAGCATTCACATATGTACAGTAAAGGACAGGGAGTCAGAGGAGCTCTGAAGAAAAAAATTGCAGACAGTGTAGAAAATTTCCATCTTCTGCAAAATGCTGCTTTAGAACCAGTCCCAAATAGCAACACTAAAAAGTCATTCATCCACAGCAAAGCAAAAACCATACAGCAGAGAGATAGATGCCTGCACCATTCAGCTAGACAATACTGGTCTTCATCAAGTTAGGACCAACAAAGAGCTAGATAAAAGTCAACAAGCCAGTCACTGTCTACAAAGCAGATGTTCACTCTACACATGGTATTACAGCATCAGGCAGAAGGATTTCTAGGCACTTTTCACACTTGAAAGCACTGTCCTCCCACCCCTGCTAGTCTGTTTTAGTACCTGTGTTTCCCCCTCTGGGGCCCTCAACCCCTCACAAAATGGCAATGAAGCTGCTTCCACACACGACTGGGTATCTTCAGCCCTGGGCCTCTTCAAGTTAGGCAACCTCCACTGGCTGCCAGGGAGATGTATGAAATTCCTAGAGACGAGAGAAAAAAGCTGTGGGCAGACGGGGAGCCTCCTAAAGCGGGAACCACCGAGATAAACTCATTATCGACTGGCAGACAGGAAGAGCAAGGTCTCTGGCCTGGAGACCATGGGTGCTGAGAGGCCCGCTGGGGAAAAGGACAACCTGTCCAGTTTCTTTACAGTTAAGGTAGCAGGACAAACATCCAAGATTTCCCAAATTTCAGTCATTTGAGTACCACTCTTCCCGACTGTTTCCATCCCTACCTATACTATAATTTAGGAAGCACTTTTCTTTGAGAAGATTTTGGCATTTTAAATATGTTTACTCTGAAAGGAAACTTTATGTCATTGCGAAGTCGCACATTTAATGGAACGGATTTTCCTAATACTAACAAAAACACGTAACTACGTTCATCCACGTGCCACCTCAGATCACAGTCACCCCCAGTGGTGCCACCCACAGTAGCAGCTTTGGAAAGCACAAGCCATCCCTGAGAGGACAGGGTTCGAGTCCAGACCCCAGGAGCCTTTCTCCACCTCTTCCACCTAATGGAGGGTCCTGCTGAGGGGACGCACCTGGAGTCTGCACTCTCCCGCCACGTCCTCCGGCAGCCCCTCCCCTCCCGGAGACCAGGTTTCCTGTCAAAACAAACCCTTGAGGGAGGGGACGGCGGAGGCAGAGACAAGCGCCAAGGAAACCCCGGCAACAAACCCAAAACACACACTGCGAGCCCCGCCCGGTCCCCACGCCGGCTCAGTCCCCGACTCCGGCCGGGCCGGGGGGCGCGAAGGAGGAGGTGACCCCTCTTGGAGCCCTAACGGGGGGAAGCCGCTGGCACCAGCCCAGCAGGGTGTAAACAGCGGCGAAGCGCCTCGACCATGCCACCTCCCGGCCCGAAGCCCGTGTCCACCGACACCCGCGGCCACTGGGCGCCCAAGCCCCGCTTCCACGCGGGACGGCGGTTCGAGGTCAAACAAGGGGACGGGGGCCAGGGGGTGGCGGGGAGCAAGGAACCGAGCTCGACGGCCCCTGGCCCCGCCGTCCCAGGACAGAGTGCTGAGAGGCGGGGGAGGCCCTCGGGCTGCCGGGGGAGAGGTGTCCCCTGCGCCGCCCCTGGCCTGTCACCTCAGAGCCGGCGACCCCTCCCCCGGGATGGATACGCACCGGGTCCTGCAAGCAGACAGGAGGAGGAAGGCGACTAAGTGACCCTGGGTCAAGGGTCTCTGGGTGTCCCCTCACCGAGCACAGCACAGCCAACTCGAAAACTCACCAGCCCAGCGTGTCCCCCCCACCATCCACATGCGGTATTTAAAGGGCCCTGAGGGAGTCTAGGGAGGCAGCCACCGCGCGGCCGTCACAAAACCGGCGAGCGAGGGGACGGCGGCACGGCGGAGCCAGGGAATCCAGGACATTTCAGCCTCCGATAGCCGAGTTCTCACAGATTAGACCTACTTGAGACAAAGTTTTTCTCATGTTCGGATCAGAGAGGCCGAGGAAAGCTTGGGTTGGAGAGTGTTTGGAATGCGAAAGGGAACGGTCCCCCCGCGCGCTGCGAGTGGTGCGGTCCGGGACTGCTAGGGGCGGGGAGAGAAGTGTTTACGGAACTGGGGCAGCCGCGCCGCCCGGAGCTCCGGGCGTTGGGGGCGGGGCCTGTCGGGGCGCTGGGGGCGGGGCGAGGCCGCCTGCAGAGCTAGTGGAGCGCTGGACCGATACCTTGGGCCCTCGGGGCCCACCAGCGTGGAGTATGTCGCAAGCTCCCGGCCGCCTGTGGAACATTTAGTGCCGGCACACCCCTCATCTAGACGGCGCAATCCAGACTCGGTGCCCACCCTCACACTGTCCACACTTACAGAGACAACCGCACCAACAACGTTGCTAGTGGGCTTTCCCACGCACATCAGCGACTAGCCGCGTCATCTTCGTTTGTGTCTACGCCTCCACGCAAACACGGGTCCAGATTTGCACCTGGAAGGGGCGATTAGCTCCTGAGAGTTACGCCCACCCAGGCTCTTCGAAGACTTCGTGTGCATGAATAAGATAAAGCGTCTTACTTCCTCTCGTGTTCTTGGCAGCACCTATCTCTGGGAGAGGTTTCAACATTGGTTAATGTAAATAACCAGTCCCAGGAAGCTCTGTGCGGTCAGGCCTTCTGTCGGCTCTTGTGGGCGTGCTTCAGGGTGTACAGAAACAAGCTTCCCCCAACCACGCACATCAAAACCATGTCTTCTGCCAGGTGTAAACTGGTAAAGTATTACTTGGGAGATAGTTCCAAGCAGGAATGTTAAGCGAATTTTGTATAGACTGAAGTATTTCTGTTTAGTACTGAAATCACGTCTGGATTGTGGAGGCAAATTGGCCACCACTATTCTAGAAAAACAAAAACAGCAATATTTTAGAGAAGCTTAGAAAGCCAGTTGTTCAGTGGTTACAACATGGAAGGACTTCTCTGGGGTTCAAACTCTGGCTCTGACATTTACTACCCACGAGATCTTGGTCAATGGAGAGAACGATGATAGCTATCTCATTGGGTTATTGTGAGGATGAAGTGAGGTATGCTTAGCGGTGTACACGGTAAGCACTTAATAAGCGTTAGTTATTGAAACCAAACTAACCAAACTTAGCTGGTGATCTGTATAAATTGTATGTGTCTCCTTTTGCCTGTCTTTTCTCTCTTCTCCAAAGATGCACAATCTGATACTGATCAAGAGATTGAAAAGAAAATGCTGTCCCCGCCCAGGGTTCTTTCCTACAAACATGCGCTTGTTTGTATCGTTTGTCGGAATAAGCAATCAGGATGACAGAGCCTCCAATTTCAATTCTTGCCAAATAACAACCACCACACAACTGCCATCACCACCCTAAAAACTCCACAGTGGAAAAATTAGCCAAAAATATCCCCCAAACTCTGTGACAATGATACATTGCAGCATTGCTTCCTTTGTTGGCTTTGTAGGAACTTGTTAAGTATTGTTTTGTGCTATGATATAACTTGGAACAGGTGAACATGAGTCAGGGTAGTTGTCCATTCTACCTGGGTGACCAGCTGCTTGACCCTAGGCGTGACACTTCTTTTAAAGCTCAAATACGTGACTCTCAAAGCCACAAGGAAGTAATTTCTGTCAAAGCAAGTTTCAGCATGTGCTGGGGTGAGAACCTTGAAGTGGAAGAGGTAGGGTAACATCAGAGACCCAAGCTGGGAGAACAGACCCTGGAAACAACAATCTTCTGTTACCTACACATTAAATAATTGCTATCTGAAATCGGTTTGGTGAATTACCTGACCAACTGCCCTCAGCCTGGCTTGAGTATAAAAGCACTTCGAAAAAATAGTGCTGTAAAATATCAGGCAATTCCCTTAAAAATCAGGCTTGTATCACATTCCTTCTGAGAGAGCTCAAACAGTGATAAAATTAAATCCTCCCTGCTCAGGTTATGTTCATGACCTTCTGGAAAAAAAAAATGTCTGAAAAGGCAACATCTTAAGGATGTAAAATAATGAGCATTTTGTCTGAAGAAGACTCATTATTACAACTAATTTTTCTAACTTACCTTTTGTGAACTCATAGTAATACATACTGTTTTCCACCTATAAATTACATGATAGACCAAATTTGGTCTGTCACCCTTGGCAAAAAACTAAGGGCAGATCAAAATTTTTGCTTGGCAGAGAATTATCAATACTCATTTTCTTTTTATGCATCCAAAATTTTAGTTTTAAATTACAATGAATCCTTGGGAAAAAATCAGAAAGTACAAAAGTATAATTGGAATTGTAACATGGGTTACAATTATAATATGCAACCTCTTAACCACTTAACAACTAAACAAACATGCTAAAAACAACAATAACAACAACAAAAACTGGGTGTATCCCAGATCTTATGAACCATTTAAGAAATTTGGAAGACTAATTTTGACTGGATATGATTTTAACCTTGTAATATCCCTTTAGAGCCTAACTCCTCACATAAGATGTGACTCCATTGTGAGTAAAAAAAAAAAAAAAAGAAATCTTATCTCTTTTCTCTCTCCTATCCCTCTTAAGTGCTAGAGAAAAGGCCAAAAATCAGTATGGGGAGTTGGGGGTGGGCAATGCAATAGAAAGCAGAAGGAAGAAAAAGAATTTGGCTAATATACACACTAGAGAATTGGGCCCTGAATGTTACAAAATTAACTGCATATCTTGTGTTCAATTTTACTGTGAACCTAAAACTGCTCTAAAAAAATAAAGCTTATTTAAAAAAAATTAACCACACTTCTTGGCAAATTTTGTTGTTTTTCCTTTGATCTTGAAGATAAGATAGATTTAGGTCATTGACCACTTCTGACTATTAACTGATGCTTGATCAATTTTCCAAAGCACCAAAAACAATTTTCCCCTGACTCTACTGAACTGAGTTAGTATAAAATAAGAGGTCATTTTTCATTCTAAGTGCTTGTACTGTCACATTTAGACACTGCCCAGACCCTGACCCTGTCAGAGATTAAAAAGACAAACATTCTCAGTGCCTCCCCTGACCCCCTCCAGGGGCCCCTTCCACTTACCTGGACACCACTGTTGTCCCCTGAGAAGCAGAAAGGAGAGTGAGAAGCAGCCGTGAGGACAACCCTGGGCAGGAAGTGGGAGGGGCCACGGAGAGCTGAAGCTCAAAGGAGCACCTATGGGAGGCCAAAGAAGCAATGGCTCAGTCCCCTGACCAAGACAGTCACTCTCCTTAGCCCACCTCGGGGCCAGCAGGCCATCAATCATTTCCTAAATCCTTTCATGGATGAACACTTAAAATCAAAAGGAATGCCCTATGGAGTGGGGAAGAGCTTCTAAAATAAGACGCAAAATCCCGAAAACATGAAGGAAAGATTAAGAAATGTGACTCTTTAGATACAATGTTCAACATAAAAATACGAGTTATAGAACAATGATTATGGGATGATAAGATTTATGCTAGAGAGAGTTTACACTGAAGACAGCATGTATGTATTTTGTATATATGAAATACATAGAAATAGACTAAAAAGATACTCTCCTAACTAGGAGACAAGCTAGGAAATGTTCTCTATATATTTATTTACATAGATTTATTCTGTATATATTCAAATGGCTTATTTCTTGTACAATGAGAACGTATTCATTTATATGTTAGTACTATAATTTCACACTGCCATGCAATGATACTACTATCATTGTATGTCCTCCTAAGTATACCTTGGTGGAGGTAGGCTGTTAATACTGCACAATAAATAACTTTCTCCTCTCCTTTTTATTCAGTTTTGAGAAAGTCGTGACAACAAATGGAGCTTTTCATATAAAGTATATAAAGGAATAGATTTACAAAGGCCTTTCACTATGGTATGTCAAAATTATCAATGCTGAGTGGGGGAATCCTGACTTTTTAAGGTGTTCTCTTTAAGCCCTTTTCTTAGTTAGCCAAAGTACATGGATTTTACTTTCATTTTAAACATGTTTTTAACTTCTGACCTCTAAGGCCTTCATTTTTTTTTAACAAAATATTGGATGAGTGTCATTTCCCCAAGTGGTATGGGACTTAAATACTTATACTACCTTTCCAGGAAGAAAAATTGAGAAACTTGAACATTCAGATGCCTGTACAGTAGCTTTTACGTGAGTTCCTGGGCATTCTAGTGGAAGGTATTATATTAATAGTAGGGCACTGAGGGTTTATGACTGACCAAAGGGATACTCAGCAGTGACTCACTCACTTAGCAGGTCAAGAATAGAAACCAGAAGAACTCATTTCAGTGCTTCTCTACACACACACAACACACACACACACACACACAGTGTCACGTGCAAAGTATTACCTATTGATATAATTATCTAATTTCTATAACAATATGTCAGCAAGCATATCAACACTGTACCAACTACATGCCCAAAGTATTTGTAATCACATTCCATTACTGTAGAAGGGTGCCTGGACCAGGTACTGGGGTGGCAGCACCTTCCAGAAAGCAAGAAGAATGGAATGCTGCTAACTATACTAAAATATGAGGCTGTTTATGCTTCAAATAATAAACATTTCTGGCCAATTCCCTGAGAGGGATCCCAGCCCATGACATTGTTTATGTTACAGGAACATCTACATGTACATAATCAGCAAATACCTGAAAAACTGGGTACAACAGTATAACATAATTATACAAATAAATTTTAGTGCTCAAACTGAATTCTCTTTTTAATTTTTTTTAAGAGACAGTGTCTGCCTCTGTGGCTCAGGCTGGAGTGCAGTGGCACTATCACAGCTCACTGCAGCCTCAAACTCCTAGGCTCAAGTGATCCTCCCACCTCAGCCTCCTGAGTAGCTGGGACTAACGGCACATGCCACCATGCCTGGCTGATTTTTCGTAGAGATGGGGTCTTGCTATGTTGCCCAGGCTGGTCTTGAACTCCTAACCTCAAGCGATCCTCCTACCTCAACCTCTAAAAGTGCTGGGATTACGGGTATGAGCCACTGCACCTGGCCTGAATTCTTTATTTAAAGAAAGGCTACTGTGATTATGACTTTTTAAAACTTACAAGTATTATGTAGATCAAAATTTTCAAAGAACTAATCAATAAAGATACAAAGTAACTATATATAAAAAGGAAATGCAGTATGGTGGAAAGAGAGTGGGCTTTGGATTCAAAGAGACCAGAGGGTTCATAGCCAAATTCACAACGCACTATACATACGCCCTTATTTTTTTTTTTTTAATGGTACAACTAGTTTGGGAAATGATTTCGAAGTTTCTTATAAATTAAACATACTTCCCAGTAACCCAGAAATTCTATTTCTAGGTATTGACCAAAGAGAAAAAGAAACATAGTTCACAAAACACTTGTACAAGAATGTTTATAGACCACATGGTAGCTCACGCCTGTAATCTTAGCACTCTGGGAGGCCAAGGCAGGCAGATAGTTTGGGCTCAGGAGTTCAAGACCAGCCTGAGCAAGAGCGAGACCACGTCTCTACTAAAAAAAATGGAAAGAAATTAGCTGGACAACTAAAAATATATATATATATAAAAATTAAATTAGCCGGGTATGGTGGCGCATGCCTGTAGTCCCAGCTACTCGGGAGGCTGAGGTAGTAGGATTGCTTGAGCCCAGGAGTTTGAGGTTGCTGTGAGCTAGGCTGATGCCGCGGCACTCTAGCCTGGGCCACAGAGTGAGACTCTGTCTCAAAAATAAAAAAAGAATGTTTATAGAAGATTTTTTCATAATAGCCACAAACTGGAAATAGTCCAAGTGTCCATTAATAATACAATATACAACAAACTGCCTTATGTTCTTACAATGAAATACTACCAAATAGTTAATATGACTAAATTACTGATACAAACAACCACATGGATGAATCTCAAAAATGTTATACTTAAGTGAAAGGAGGCTTACACAAAAGAATATATACTGCAAGATTCTATTTCTGTGAAGCTCCAAAGCAGGTAACACATTCTAAGAGTTCGACTACTTTAAATACCTCAGGTAAATGGAATCGTGCAGTATTTGTCTTTTTGTGACCGGTTATTTCACTAAGTGTATGTCCTTATCTTCACAGGTGTAAAATAGGGACAATGATGTGGGGGCCATTTGTCATTTTGGTGGTCCAGCTTCCCAAATGTTAGTCCCATTGTTATCATTTATTATAGAAGCCAAAGTAGGGATGATATGGTAATCCCATTAATAATTTACTACTGAGGCTGAAAAGACATTCTGTCTTCCAGAACCCTGATGGCTGCAGCATGGGCGTGGGACCTAA
Source organism: Indri indri (assembly GCA_004363605.1). Taxonomy (NCBI): domain Eukaryota; kingdom Metazoa; phylum Chordata; class Mammalia; order Primates; family Indriidae; genus Indri; species Indri indri. Next base: position 96,367 of record RJWJ010002324.1, read on the forward strand.
GCATGTTCTGTCAGATGCTGACCACCACAGGAAGGTAGGGATGATTCACAGAGCCTGCAGTGGTGGTGTCCAGTGCTGTGGCACCAGCCATAGCATCCTAGCAGATCTTCCCTGTGGCTTGGTCTTAGCCATGCCCGGCTAAGACCGGTTCTTTCCCAAGACTGGTTCTTCAGCCTAAAATATGTTAGGCTCACTCATTAGCTAATTCCATGAGCCATGAAGACCCTCTGGTCTCAATTCCATGAGCTATCAAGACTCTTCTGGTCTATACAGAGTAGATGTCTATTATTTGACACTAAGAACCTTGACTAGAACAAACACTGACCTCACAGTTTGTTGGAGAATTAAGAGAGATAATGCATATAAGGAGTTGAGTAGAATGCCAGGTACCTTGCATGGATGAATAAACTATAGCTACTATTATTATAGTCTTGTTATTTTAGTGATTTAATATTTATAGTTTCAATAGGTCCTGAGCAACTTAAAGGTCTGTGAGATGTGATAACTTTAAATTCCGTCAAAGAATACATTTGAATCCAACAAATTGGTGGTACGGGAGCCATTTACTTAGCTAATAAGTGAGCCTAACGCATCACCCAATATTTACATAACAATGAATATTTCAGTTCTCTACTCATTGGACCACAAAGTCAGGATCCATTCAGAAAAACAAGAGTTCATTGCAGATAGGTCAATAGAGGGAATTTAATAGGGAGAACAAACGGATAGGAAGAGCTGAAAGTCCTACCATGGGATGACAAAACAACCCAGATAATACAATCAGAGGGAAGCTACTACCATCTCTACAGCTAAAGGAATAAAGAAACAAAAGCGGAGCCTGGGAGTCAGGAGTGCCCAGCAGGAGCTGAGGCTGCAGAAGCAGGGAATGATTGATGAGCAGGAGGTAGAACCATAGAAGAAACAAGCCACTACACAAGTGAGGGAAGGGAGGAGAAGGAGGGATGGGAGTGGCGCTTTCTCCCTTCTTCTCACCCTCTTATCTCCCTCCAGGGCCACCTATTAGCTAAACCTGGCTTGAAGCCAGTTGGCAAGGGAGCCTGGGAGATGTAGTATCCAGGATCAGCCCCCTGAGACACAGAGCACAGAGGGGAAGGGAAGAGTGGGGATCTCCGAGGAAGCAGGGAAATAACCAGTAGAGTAAGTTTTACTAAGTATCAGTGTCTTAGTCCATTTGGGCTGCTATGACAAAATACCACAGGCTCAGTGGTTTATAATCAACAGAAATTTATTTCTCACAGTTTGGGAGCCTGGGAGGCCCAAGGTCAAGGTGCTGGGAGATTCAGTGTTTGGTGAGGGGCCTCTTCCTGATTCATGATGGTACTTTTTTGCTGTGTCTTCACATGGTGGAAGGGGTGATGGAGCTCTGTCGGGCTTCTTTTATACGGGGCGCTAATCCCATTCATGAGGGCTCCACCCACATGATAATTCCATCATGATTAGGTTTCAACATATGAATTTTGAGGGTACACAAACATTCAGATCATTTACATTTTAAAAAGATATCTGATGGCATTTTATTGGGAGAACTACGTTCTGGATTGACATTTGCTAATTGGGGCATTCAAGAAATATCCCAAGAAAATGCTTTGGGTTTGCAATAATTCCTCATTCAACAATTATGCATTCATTAACTTTAGCAACTATTGATTAAGTATCCAGGGTGGCCTATGCTCTTTGCCAGGTGCTGGAGATAAAATAAGTTAAATGAGATAGACACAGTTCCTTTTTGAAAAGCTACATTTTAGAAGCGGAGCCATTCTTACAATGCATAGTAAAATGCTTAGCACTTATAAGATACTCAACAATTGCTTATTTTATAAATAACTCTAGAAATGGATAAAGAATATATTTGTTCTCACCCTCACACCCACCATTATACCAAACATTTTTACCGATGAAAAAAAGGTGAAAATAAGGACTTTAAATTACTTTTTAATTACTAGAAGAGGATGAGAGGGCAAAGTAAAAATGAAGTATGACGGAGCTAAGTGTGGTGGCATGCACTTGTCCCAGCTACTCGATAGGCTGAGGTAGCAGGATCACTTGAGCCCAGGAGTTTCAGGCTATTGTGTGATATAATTGCACCTATGAAGAGCCACTGCACACCAGCCTGGGCAACGCAGTGAGACCTCTTCTAAAAAAAAATTTTTTTTTAGAATTGGAACATGATTCTCTACCTTTACATGATCAATTTAATTTAAATAAACACTTATTGAGTACTTATTAAGTGTTGATATCAGTAGATGCAAGAAAAATAACAATGAACAAGAAACCCTGACCATTGCCCTTATGGAACTCACTCAGTGAGAAGATAGACAACTAAATGGGCTATTTTACTATTGTGTGACAAATGCTATGAGTGGCTAAGAGCACAGATATGGAGTCAAACAGGCAGATCTGGGTTATAATCTCTGCTCTATCACTTAAAAGCTGAGTGATTTGGGGAAGGATAATTCCGCTAAGCTTCAGTTTCATCTGTAAAATGGGCTAATAGCAACACCTTCCTCTTAGTATTAAGCACATGAGATAATGTATGTGCCTAATCATATGCCTGCCACAGTTGATGCTCAATAAGTATTAACTATTATTACTATTAACTTATAATAAAATAACATTATAATATTTTTAAGAACAATGACCCAGAAACTTGGATAATTATCCAAACATTACTGAAAAACTTGGAAATAGGTGAAAGGAATTACTGGATGTTCTTTCAGTTTAGTGCTGTGTAGTGCAGTGTGGTAGCTGACTCATGCAAGGATTAGCTAATTCTCTAGGACTGTGTACCTTGAACTATTGGTTCAGATATTTTACAACTTTGTAAAGGTAGATGTTGATTTATTAAAAAACTGATAACAATGCAAATGATTCTTATCCATTACCAATATAAGTAAAATTATTTCTGTTCTACAGAAAAGATAACCCCAAAGCTTACTATTTATTAGCCTGTAAGACATTAACCGATTTTGTATCTAACCCACTAATCTTATTCTAAGATTTTTAAAAGTGCCTTTCTTGATGGGAATATGTAAACCCCTATTCCTCAAATACTCCTTAAACCAGCTTTACCATTTTACTGGCTACCCCTTTAATTGACAAAATAATTTTTTTTTACCTGTGTTTGTTCTATTTCATATGAGTCATGTTTTTAACTTTTTGAAAATTATACCTTGATAAATAGAAGTCAATCCAAGGTGCCATGTAGTATGAGCATGTAATCCAGACCTGAGGATCAGGTTGGGCTTCCCAGAGAAAGTAGTGTCTAAGCAAAGATGTGGATAATAAGTTCTCCGGTGACCACGATAGATTAGACTCAAGCCCATAGCCATGGTATTTGGGTCAAATTCATTGCTGAAAAATAAGGCTAATGTCAGCTTAACTGACTTGGAAGAAACTTGGCACTGCTTAGCCAAAAATCTGGATTAGTTTAAACTACTTGGGTAGTGCTTTTATAATTTTCAAAAATGGCAGTAAATGGCTCACTTTGGCAGCACAGGTACATGCAAGGTGTGAGAGATCAATCTTGCCAAATGAGGTGAGGACTTCACTTCAGTTTCTAGGTGTACGTAGATGGTCCTGAGCGATCTCTTCTGGAGTCCAGAACTGAAACATAAGCTTGATGTAAACAGAGTTGCAATGAGTGGGTCTCAGTCCACTGGTGCACTTCGTCTAAATTTGAATGCTGGAGACCTACTTCTCTTATTTGTAGCCTACTTCATTCATTTACATGATTCACCTGGCTCTTTAAGCATTTGTGCTATCTCCATGAAGAAAAGAAGGGCCTTTGCATTATTTTCACCCATGAAATCTGCTAAGCATGACTAGTTACAAAAACAGACTTCAGGTGTGCAGCATGCATCACACATGTCCTGTAATGATTTGATTACATGAAAGTCACTCATTTTAGACTATGAGTTCCTTGGCTTCAAGAACTGTCTCCAACTCATAGATACAAGGGGTTTATTTAATTGTCAAAGGACTGAACTCAGAGGTTCATCCCAAGTTGCCTGACTTGGGGCTAACAATGGTTGGGGGTCGGGGAGTTCTTCACTTTTAGACAGGGTTTGTGCCAAAATCCAACTTCTCATGAGTGCCTAAAGTCTCCAGATGCTGTACAGCTAATGTTTACCAATACCCGCCTCAACAGCTATGTCCCATTCTCAGACTGCCTAATGGCTGAGACGATGATGTCTCTTTTGGGCAAGGTCGTTTTCATAATTTCTTCATAAAAGAGGGTAAAACAGTTATAGGGGTTTCTTTTCTTCAGTACAGCTCTGAAGCACATGCAGCCATGTCCCTTGCCCAAATGCACCTCTCAGCCACATGTGAAAAGAACACCAGATACTGCATTAGAGCCTGCAGTGAGAGATGCTTGCTACTGTTTGCCCCAAACCCCTTGTTAGGCAATAACCCTTTGTAACCATCTTTAAATTAATCTATGTTCTTTCACACAGTGCCTGTGATATAGTATGTTCTCAGTGCAGTATATACTAATAAGAGCACATTACAGGCAAATTTCTAAATACTTACTGGTTGGGAGCACAGAAAGATAATTGAAAGAGAAATCACTGATTAGGAGGGAAATTAACTCTGACAAACTTTGACCCTTCCTTCCTTCCTTCCTTCCTTTCTTCTTTCTTCTTTTCCTGAAAACCAGGAAATATACAAGGTAGTCAGAGGGATTGGAGAGCTAATTGCGAAAATTAAGATGGAAATATATTCCCTTATCTCTGTTTAAACTGCGAAGGGATCTCTCTGTCTCTTTAAAGAACATCAAAGCTATTTGAGTGCTGACTGCAGAGGTTCTTGAGAAAAGTCTAGACAGATATTTCGGAGCTGGGGTAAACTGAAACAAACCCCAGGCAAACCAAGATAGATTAAGGATCCCTTAGGAGTACCCAGAACTTGGGAAGTATAATATTTGATTAGGGCATGTTTCTGTTACAGTCACGTGATGCTCAACAATGGGGATATGTTCTGAGAAAGGTGTTATTAGGTGATTTTGCTGTGTGCAAACGTGATGGAGTGTACTTATACACACCTAGGTAGTATAGCCTACGACACACCTAGGCTATATGGTGTAGCCCATTGCTCCCAGGCTACAAACCTGTAGAGCGTGTTACTGTACTGAATACTGTAGGTAATTGTAACACAAAGGTATGTATTTCCCTATTTAAACATATCTAAACATAGAAAAAGCACAATAAAAATACGGTATAAAAGATAAATAATGGCACACCTATGTAGGGCAGCTCCATTATAATCTTATGGGACTGCCATCATATATGTGGTCCATTGGTGACAAACATCATTATGTGGCACACGACTGTATAATTTTTCTAAAGACACATAACAATCTAAGCATCTCCTTTGGGAGACAGTAGCAGGGGAGGGAGAAATAGCATTAATGTAGTGGAAAGGGGGTGGATTTATTTTTTAAAAAACCTTAAATTTGAGATGCAGCTCTGCTGCATAACAGCTGTGTGATTTTAGGCAAGCTGCTTAACCTTTCAAAATCTAAATTATCCTATCCATAAAAATAGAATGATAAGGCCTAACTAATTGGAAATCTGTGAAAATAAAATGAAATGGATGTGTATAGAATATGTGCCAGATACTGACTCATTATATCCATTTCCTTCTCCTCGTGGGCACACAGCCTCCTTTATGGTCAGATATTGACATATTACTGGGTTTTGGCCAATGAAATGGGAAGGAAGTGATGGGTGGGTTGTCACCTACTTTCTTGGGGCCCCATGTAAAATTGGTACCAATACAATTGATACCATTGCTGTCTGTTCCTCCCACTGCACCCCGTGCAGGTAGGGACTGTATCAGTCATCTTCATGGCTATCTCTCCAGTGCCTGATGTGGTTTCTGGCACAATATTTGGTTTTCATGAATATTTTATAAATCAATAAATGAATGGGCTTCTCCAAAGCTGAGTCTTAAGGGATGAGTTAGCTAGAAGAGGGAAGGGACTCAGAGTGTTCCGGGTAAGGGGACATCATAACAAAAGGCAAAGAGGTGAGAAATAGCAATATGTGCCTACAGGGAAAAAGCCAGAGTTAAAGAGCAAGAACAATGGCTACATTTCATGCTATTTAGTTGATTTCTTTTTTGTCTAAGTCTCACCGATCTATTTTTTGTTAATCTTGTGGAAAATGGAGGGGAGGGCTGGAAAAGAAGACTAGTTTTTGGTCTAATATTCAGGTGTTGGAGCAGTGGTTTTTTACATAGCAGTAGATCTCAACTATTCCTGCCCATCGTATTTCTGTTTTTGTGTTTTCCAGGATTTCCCAAGGAGGTGAGGGAGCTCCACAGAGATCGATGCTTCCGCCTCCGTACCACTTCCCTGGATCACGGACTTCATGTCTTGCTCTCTTCCTCCTCTTTTCTCAGTGAGAATAAAGCTTCAGGGAAATACCAAGCCATCCCCCCAAAAACACTAGAGACCAGCTTAGGAGAAGGAAGTCATCATGTCACGACCCTACTCAAAAACCGTCAGTGCCTCCTCACCATCCCCAAGTAAAATGCAAACTTCTGACATGGATTTCAAAGCCTTCATCAGTTCAGAAGCAACCAATTCTTTCTGCCTTATCTCTCAGCAAACTCTGCCTATTTACTATGGCTGTGGAACAAATTATCCCCAAAACTTAGTGGCATCAAACAACCTTTCATTTTGCTCACAGATTCTTACGTGTCAGGAATTTGAACAAGACTCAGCAGGGAAGGCTTACCTCTGCTCCACAATGTCTGGGACCTCAGCTAGAAGACTTGAAGGCAGAGGGTAAGGGTCACTAGAAAGTTCCCATACTTGTGTGTCTGGTGGTTGATGCTGGGAAGACTCAAATAGCTGGGGTTCCTGGGGCCTCTCTCTCTCTCTCCTGTGGCCTCTCCATGTGGTCTCTCCATCCCGGTGGCTTCTCACATGTGGGCTCCCAAACCACATGTCGTGAGAGAACGAGAGAGGTGGAAGTTGTATCATCTTTTCTCATCTGGCTTTGGAAGTCACACAGTGTCATGTCCACCACATTCTCTCACTTAGAAGCCTGTCGCTAGGGCCAGCCCGTATTCAAAGGAAGAGGAACTAGGTCCTGCTTTTTGTGGAAGGAGCGTCCAAGAATTTGCAGACAGGTTTTACAGCTACAGTGGTCCCCCCTTATGTGTGGTTTCACTTTCTAAGGTTTCAGTTACTTGCAGCCAACTGCAGTCTGAAAACATTAAATGGAAAATTTCAGGAATAATTTATAAGTGTTAA
>RJWJ010002325.1:0-102500 GCA_004363605.1 Indri indri
TGGCATTAATAAAAAGGAAATATCATTGATAATGTTTTTAATGGCAATTGTGTGGGACAGTGGGCCATTGAAGTGTGAATTGTTGCAAATTTTCCAGAAGTGGAATGACATAGTTAAACAAAGAAAGAAAAAAAGAGAGTATACTTTTCCCCCATAATATCATTCTTATTTTAAAAAATACATAAATATATACTATTTATATAGGAAAGAATATATAGAATCTGAAATTATACTCATTACATATTAAGTGGAAAACATTATGTAATATATATAATTTTATTTTTATATAAAAGAAACATAAAATATAATTATATACTCATGTATGTAAATTCCCATATGTTCACATGAGCACAGAGAACTATGGAGGGATTCATATTTAATACTTAACATTCTGTTAGTTTCTCTTAAAAGGGGAGGAAGAACTTCCCGGCTTTTTCTTATTTCTACTGCTTTGTTCCAAGAGGGTAATATGATCCTGTTTTTGCAAATCAAATAACAGGTCTAAATGGCAGAAGCACATTTTTATGACAAATTCCAAACCTTGATCTTTGATTATATCCATTCATTCCACATTTTACTAACTTTGAATATAACTTAATATGCATGGCAGTGTGCTAAATAATAGCGATCAAAGGCAAGTGGTTAGACATTGTACAGTGACGAAAAAAGGTGAAATATGTACAAAATAAATTTCCACCTTATGTAGAGGGAATGGTCTTAAGAATTATTGTAACAACATCAGTTGCTCTTGCCTTTGTGAGTTTTATTACTCAAACCCCATTCATCTTGCAAATCCTAGCTCCAATGGAATTCCTACCATTCCGCTTCTATTCTATATTCCTTGTTTACTTCAGCCTCTTCTTTTTTCCCAAATGTTTCATATTTGTGCCAGTAAAACTGAGTTGAATGCTAAGTAATTTTCAACTGAATATTATCACCATCTCATCTATTAAACTACTAAAAACTCGAGGGCTGGGATTGACTTTTAATTCATTTCCTTGATCAATCACAGGACCAATCACATTGGCTGGTATAGAAAAGGCACTTGGATATGTATTTTGATGATTATATGGTTAATTTGCATTGCTAGTTCAAATTAATCAAGAATCTCTTTAAAAAACTTCTCTTATGGCTTTATTAATTTTTTCATAATGTGATGTTAAAATATCCTTAAATCATATTTGGGAACAAATAATAAAATGGGAATATAGAATCAGAACATTTAATATCTCTAATGAATTATCAAGTCAAGTTCTGGGTCTAAGAACAGAAAATATTTAAACACTAAAGATAAATGTTTTTATTAGAGTATTTCTTCTTTAATTCCATTTTTCCATATCAAAAGAAACACCTTTGACCAACAACTCTTTAGAATTAAAAAACCCCACATGAAAATTTCCTCTGAGCTTTCTATTTATTCCAGTGATGATAGTTTAAAAGAAAGCCTAAAGAAGAAAATAGTTACTAATTTCCTCCTGACACTATAAAAAAACACCTTATTATTTGCATTAATACGAGACAATAATATCCCATGGTATTAATACAACGGTGAACATCTGCTTCTTCATATTTCTTCATCCTATCATGTATGTTATCAATTCCTCTTTTATTGAATTAGAAAGGATAGAGCAAAATACATATTCTGTATCAACCTTCCATGTTTTTCAAGATGTACTGCCCATTATTTCTTGCATATGCATGACAAAAATCCTAATAATACTATTAAATATTCATAAAATAATGCTATGAGCCAAAAAGAGTCTATACATACATTAACTCATTTAATTACAGTAATAAACTTAGGAAGTTGGTTCTGTTTATTAGATTGTTCCTACATGTGAGGAAATGGAGATATAGTAAGCTTAAATAGTGTATACAAATTATATTTAATAAGGTGGATAAGCAGGAGTTTCCAAAACCCATCTAACTTCAAAGCTTACCGTCTTTTAAGATTTCACTCTTAGAACACCTTCCCCTCGCTGCTACCCTGGTAATCTTAATGAAAATTAAAACACATACATACACACTGACCCACGTACACACATGAACGAGGCACGGAAAACAACAACAGCAAAACTTGATCCAAAGCATGACTGGAAGTCCCTTAGACATATTATATTTAAATTTCTGACAATGTTTTTAATCTTGGATGCACATTAGATTTGCCTCAGGAGTTTGGGAAAATTACTGTCTCTCCCCACCTTAGACCGAAATACATGACAATCTCTGAGAGAGGCAGCCATTGCTAAGAATTGTTCAGAGTGATACAGAAAGATCATTTATGCCACAAAAATGTTTTTTTTTTTCCCAGTGATAAAATAAGTTACGGAACAGAGGTTTATTCTGTTAAATAGAAAAATATTTGATCCATGATCTAAAAAAGTCTTCTCTTCTTTTCTCATTAAAGTCATTTTCCTGTCCTTTAGTTACGAATCTTCCCCTTCTAAGGAAAGCCATCCTGAACCAGGGCCACTCTGTCTGTTGTGACTGCAGGAATCTTTGTGTCAAAGGTCCCCTAAGCTTTGCAACATCTTACGTTAATCCTCTTCCTCTAAGTGTTATTTTTCACCTGGCTTGGAATCAAACCTGCAGAGCCCTAACTCCCTTGTCATGCAGCGTTGTACAGATCTGCATGTTAATTATTATTATTTTACACAGCTAAGACTGGTGTTCCCAGATTACCCAGAACTACACCGAGTCTCAAATGCCTCTTTACTCAGCACCACGTTATTTGCAAGTAATGGAAACTCCCCCAATGAAAGCACTGACTGTGTGTTTCTCTCTGCTGTTGCCTTGTTGAATTGCCAGCTCTAGTGCATAGTGGGAATTTAACAAGAAGGTGTTGAATAAGTGATAAAAAGTTATACTTTTTTGAATTCTATTTATTTATCCTGTTCCATGAACTTGTCCTGTTCAGACATTATCTGTTTTTAAATAATATTAAGATTAGTAGCTCAAGTTGTGACTGAAATTGAAAAGTTCCTTATGACTGTAAGTGACAACGAGGGGCTTTGGTGTACACATTTTTATGAGTGTGTATCTGCAAAAACGTAGAAAACGTAGGGAAAAAAGTACACTGTGTAGATTAGGGCATGCCAATATTTCTTTTTAGAGTTTTTTGGGGGGAAGTTATATTTGATCATATTGATTTCTCCAGCTTAAATATTGCTTCTTTTTATCTCTGCTTAATGATTGTATTTTATCTTATTTCTCTGTAATATTGGCTAATTTTATTTCTCTGTAATATTGGCTATTCTTGAATTATTCCGTGCTGTTTGAAAACCACAAATATTCAAAATGACATGCAATGTCCTATTGGGACCTGCTCAGTATTGACTATAGTATCTTTTCCAAATTGTTTTTGGCATGGTCAAGTTTTGATTCAACTTCAAATTATTTTAAATATTTTATTTAATTATCTTTCTCTTGTCTGCTCGTTTCCTCTTTCCCTTGTCTTTTCCCTTTTGGCATGCCTGTTCTCCCTTCATTTTTATTTCTTTCTGTGTTTTGTTTTCCCCTGCCTCTAATTATTACTTCCAATCTCCTGAATGCTTATTTATTAATAATTGAGCCATTTATCTTTTGAAGTAGTATTTATTTAAAGCAGGACTATCCACAAGGCACTACTGCTGGAGCTAGGACAATGCAACTATAATATAAAGTGTACAAGGAGGCGAGAGAAAAAAGCACTGGGTGAGACAAGAATAAAACAAATTATTTTTCTTCTTTCTTAGTCTTTGCACATTGCTTACCATTTTAAAACTTTGCTGTGCTGCAAATGCTCAATTTAATATGTATCATTATGGCCTTGACTGCTGGCCCCACCTGCAAACATGGAAGTAACCTATTCATCTACGGATGACAGCAAAATTTTCTCCCCTATTATGAGGGACTGAATGTTTGTGACCTCCCAAATTCAGATGTTGAAGCCCTGTGCCCTAATGTGATGGTATTTGATATGGGCCTTTGGGAGTTAATTAGATTTAGATCAGGTCATGATTGTAGGGCCACCATTATGGGATTGGTATCCCTAAAAATGGGAAGAGAGACTAGCACTGTCTCCCTCTATCTCCCATCATCTGAGGACACAGCAACTGGCTCTCTGCAAGTCAGAAAGAGAGTCCTGACCAGAACCAAATCGGTCTTCACCTTGATCTTGGACTTTCCAGCTTGAAGAACTGTGAGGAATAAATGTATGTTGTATAAACCACCCCATTGATGGTATTTTGTTATAGCAGTGCAAGCTAAGACATCTATCATCAAAATAATTAAAAAAAAAAAATCAGCAAAAGCACAACCCAGGACTATATGTGCCTGTGGAATATGTCTTTATGTATTTTCTATTATGACAAGAATTGATCCACCTCTAAAATTTAAAGTTTTATTTCATGGCTTGTTATAATTATCAAGAAATGCATATTATACTCCACTTTCCTTTTCAGCGGTTCTACTAGCTAAAATACAATAAATATTTCCTTATTACTTCCTGTCTCTCCACGTGCTTAGCTAGCTCACCAATGTGTGATTAAGTAGTCATTTACATCAGCTGAGTATTAAGATATAATCAAATGGCTACCAATTGACACTCTCAATTGATCTCTCTATGACCTGTGGATAAAAAAGCAAATAGCTCTTTTCTAATTAATATTCTAGAGCTAATCACTAGATCATCTATGTGTCCCTGAGGTGGTTTCTCTTGTTTTCTTTCTTTCTTTATTTTTAGAAAATTACTGATGAATCTAAAGTCTCCAAACTGTCTCAATTAGTGTAGAATGCTGGGGTTTGTTTTTAAACATTCAATTGTCTGTGATCCATCGAATGATATTTAATAATGCCAAAAATATATAATTCTTCCCATTGGAGCTGAATGGCCTTCACTTCTTTCTCTTCTAAACTTCCTTTTACACTACGTTCTCTCGTAGCATTTTTTCCTTCTTTTAATGTATTTGATTCCCCCATTTAGTGTTTTCTTTCATTCCTCCTGTTCACACCTTCACTTCATTTCGCTTGTCTTTTCTGCAACTCTTCTTTTGTCTTCACACTTTACTCCCTTTTATTGTTCTTTCTTTATTACCGTCCCTCTTGTTTCTGAGGCTCTTTCAGATTTTTTTCCCCACTTCTTTATTTTTTTTCCTTAACCCACTCAGATTTTGTCCCCCTGGCCGGTCGTGGGCACTTTCATTTTTATCTTTCTCTGTTACTATCAGGGTGACCTCTGGCTCCTTAATTGACTTCTGCCTTCTTTCTTCCACTTCTCGTTCTCTTAAGCTCAGATTCTCTCGCTTCCTCAAAGTCTCCCTCTCTCTCTTTCTCATCTGCCTTTCTCCAAAGTGGGCACGAAGGTGAGTCTCCAACTGTTTTCTCTTTTGCTTTGTTGCAGAGTGGCACATATGAAGGCAATTCTGAGACACAGAATTGCTAATACTTTAAAACATGCTTAGGTACACAGCTCCACATCCCTAGGGTTTTGAAAAATATTAACAAGTTTGAGGAAGGCAATATTATGTGATTTAGATTTAAATCAGAGCAAATAAACCACATAGGGGAAAAATATTAAATGTGGTCACAATAAATTCCCCTCAACATGCTCACATTACATAAATTGGTCTCTGAGAGGGCCCCTTTGTCTAGAATTCTTGAGATGATCATTTTGAATGTAATTATTCAATACCATGGGCTTATTAAAAAGTTATAGAGCCAACATATAGATACCCTGCTTACTAAAATGAAAACGGATATTAATTTCATTCGTTAGTTAATAACAAACAGCATTTTATAAGACCTCTATAATGTGATTTAGATACAGAGGTATGCATCACTACAGCCCAGCGGTTGCTCGACATTGAATAATTCTGTGCTGGTTGACAAATTGCCACTACTCCCTAAGTGTGCTGTCAGTTCCACAACCTGTGCGTGACCTCCTCTCCCAGGGCTCATCAGTCAGCAACGGAAGAATTGATGCTTGGACTAGCAGGAACCTTCATGATCCTGTTGCCATTTCCATTCTAAGTGGTCTATACCAGACCTGATGCTATTTTGAATTTTACCCTGGAACATGGGAAATAAAGATGAAATGTGTCCTTTTAGTTAAATTCACTCTCCAGTGCATGCAACTAGTATGCATTACTGTATATCAAAGTTATGCGTAAGTTATGTGAAATCCCAGAGGAAATATTGAAAACATAACGTATGCCTTACACTTTTCATATATATCACCTCATGTAGTTCTAAAAGGACCCCTCCAGCTGGGTTGGGTTTCATGTTGAGGAGCTGAGGGTTGAGCTGAGCAAGTCTGACAACGGATGCTGTGGTAGGCGCCTGCTTCCTTTTGCTCCTGCCCTGCTCACTGACATTCATCTCAGTGAACAATGGATTGTGCAGTGCCATTCCCAGCCCTAAATAATGCAAAGTTGTGAAGCAGACCTCCACATTTCCTCCTGAGGCTCTGTGTTACATTCGAGTGAATGTCACCAGTTGATGACAAAAGCTTAGATTTCTTAGGGCATAATGGACATGAAAATATGAAAAGAATAGATAACTGGAATCTCAGCATTTATGTACTACTCCACATCTGAATACAGAAATCATTTTCTAAAACATGAATACTAAATCATTATTAGTGTGAAAGTACATTAAATAGTAGCATAAACGAACAGCTTTCAAAGGGTAGAAAGAATATAAACAATTAGATATCACATGACTCACTACTAATTAATATAAACTGGTTGGAATACTTTCTCACCAAAAATGTTTTCTACTTCCATATATTTTTGTCCTTTATAATGAGATACTTAGGGAACATGCATATGCTAACATTGATATAAGAACAATAATTTTGTTTTTATTCATTTACCACTTGTTGTATGTAGATTTCAAACAAATACTGACCCCCTCATAGTCTTATAAAATCTGGCTCCAAGCCCCTTGAGTTTCGTACAAATATTCCAGCTAATGCTCTAAAACTTTTGCCATACTTTGATTCTTTATTAATGAATTCCATAGAACCAGAATGCAATTTTCCGGTATCTGTCTAACTAATCGTGCCCATTCATCAACACTCACTATGAATGTCACTTCGTTACAGAGTCTTCATTGTTACTTGTATGCCAGACAGACCTCTCTCTTACAATGTGCATTTTGTGACGACGTCATTCAGGTACTTATCACATTCAGCTGGGCATTACTAGTTGAATCTATTTCCCATCATCCCTATCAAAACACGAGCAATTTCAAACTTGGAATTGAGTCATTACTCGTTTGCGCAAGGCAACAGTGCATTGCATAATGCTATGTTCAGAACAGGTACTTAATAAATAATTAATAAACAGAGCATCAACAATATTACTTGGCCACAGTCACGTGCCAATCATTTTATTTTTTAGTTCTGTAAAAACCGCCTTAAATGTTTGCTCTGTTGGATTATAGCGCAGGTCATTACATACCCAATGGCTCTGCTTGCTATAAGAGCCCTTGAATAGGATTATATTTAACACTGACTGTGAAAAGTAGTGAGATATTAATAATGAACCAAAGGGGCAATTGGACAAACAAAATTAAGGCAGTATTAAGACATTCAGTTAAATATGTTGTACAGTATTAGTTTACTTTTTCTTCCCATTTTTGAACTCATTATCTTAAATTTTTAGAAGAATACTGGCTTATTTTATAAGACAGAATGAAATAGTTTATAGATTTAATTATGCATCAACAGCTGCAGGGTTCTCCAGGTTCTTTAACAGGCGAGGTAATACATTTATAAAAAATAAATTATTTTGATTAAAATTTCATGAAATTATTAGAAGTAGCCCTCCATGCAAATCCAGTTCTTATAGTGGGTTATCTAAAATATAAATGCTATCTTGAACTTTGAGTGCATTTTATACAAGACTGAGCAGAGAGGGAAATATAGGAAAATAGGGATTTGTTATAAAATTATTGATTTTATAAATAAATGACTTAAATATTAATCTTGATCAAACCATGGATACTGTTGGACATTATAATATCCTATCACTGCAGTGTCCCCCAAAAGACACTATTTCACAAAGGGATTGATATGGTAGTTAATAGCCTATTAAATGAGAATAATTTAATTTTGCTTTTCCTTGACTCATAATTTTCTTTCCAGGTTGATCAGAGATTCTTCTTTGCTTTTACAACTATTATTCTCAGTTTTTCTCCCTCTTTTTGTTATTTCCTTTCTCTCTTCATTCTCCATACTAATGCATGTTATACGGAATTACAGTATATATCATATGTAATATGCATATGGAATTCATGATAAATATACAAATATATGTATCCATATATACTATATAGAATAAGTGGTGACTGAATTCATTCAATGAACATCCTATACCTTTGAGTAAATCCCATTCAGGATATTATTAGAAAGATATACCCCATTGAGAAGTTTCTAGGTTGCTCAAGGATTTGTAGTATTTCGTCAATTCTGTAGAAGTTGTTGTATATGTGTATATATACACACCTATATACAAATGTGTATGTGTATACATATATTAAATTGTTACATTTTAATATTTATTGAACTAAAATGGTGGTCTCTATGTCTATATTTTGTTCTCAATTTATTGATATTTACTATCCAAGGAAAAGAAAGAGCCATTCATCTATATAATTAGGCAATGTGTCAATGGGTCCATATTTAACAAAGAACTATTAAACACTATCCTTTTTGGTTTGAGAATGTTTGCAGTAAATGGTCCTTCATTTTAAGGTATAGAAAAGGATATAATTGGCAACTGGGTAACTACTAAGGAAATCTAGAAATATCTATAAATCAAATGCTAATGGAAAACTACATATCTAGAAATAATTCCTCAAGAATTGTGTCGCTATAAACATTCAAGTGCACATGTCTTTTCTATAGAATGTCTTTTGTTCTTTTGGATAGATGCCCAGTGATGGGATTGCTGGATCAAATGGTAATTCTACTTGTATCTCTTTAAGGTATCTCCATATTGCTTTCCACAGAGGTTGTACTAGTTTGCAGTCCCGCCAGCAGTGTTAAGAGTGTTCCTATCTCTCTGCGTCCACGCCAATAAGCGCCACATGTACTCACCAGCAAATGGGTTTCACTGATCAACACCTAAGTGTACATATAGGAATAATATTTATCGGGCGTCGGGCAGATGGGAGAGGGGAGGAGGGTATGGGTACATACATAATGAGTGCGATGCGCACCATCTGGGGGATGGACGCGCTTGATGCTCTGACTGGGGGGGAGGGGGGAAGGACAACGTAACCTAAACATTTGTACCCCCATAATATGCAGAAATAAAATAATAATAATAATTCCTGAAGAAGAACAAAAATAAATAAATAAACCAAACACCTTGACCTGAGCCCATATAAAATTCTGCAAAAAAATAAAAAGAAAAAAGAAAACAAATGCAGAAAGATATAGTAATTTTAATAGCAGTCCAAGAATGAAATAAATGTTAGAAAGCATCCGATTTGCATTCAATCAAAATTGTTAAATATACTCTAGGAAACAAAAGATGAAAATGAGAGGATATAGTTTTATTTTGTATTCTAAGATAAAAAGGGAGATTACTGTGTTTATAAAATTGCAAAAAAATAAAGATATAATTGTAGAATTAAAATCTGTTTGAAGCAATAGAATATAAAATTGGTATCAAAAAGAAAATTAAGTTAATGATGTATAGAACAGACTTGAGAAGCTCTTTCCAGAATTTATTGTCCTAAAAGATGAAGGGAGCGGTGAAAAATACATACAGAGATATGTACATATAATGAAAAGCCAAGATTAGGATAATAATTAAATTTATAAAAATAAGACCAGGAAAAGATAAAAAATAATATTAACATAATTATAGATTATAGCAATAAAAATTGTTTTGGAAAGTAGAGAATAAGAAAATAATGCGAGTTTCTCCATTTTCCTATGCTTACATTTTAGATGTTATTAAAAAATAGATTCACATACGTTTTTGAAAACTAACATAGAAGTAAAGACAAATTACTTCAGAAAAATAACACATATTAAAAAAATAGAAAACAAAGGATAAGTGAGG
This sequence comes from Indri indri, assembly GCA_004363605.1. Taxonomy (NCBI): domain Eukaryota; kingdom Metazoa; phylum Chordata; class Mammalia; order Primates; family Indriidae; genus Indri; species Indri indri. The sequence goes on from RJWJ010002325.1 coordinate 10,059, forward strand.
GGCCATGAAAGGATTTATTTAAAAATTCCATATAAAATTGTATAAAGATTTCATATAAAATATGTGCATACATTTTAAGAGAAATATATACATACATTTTTGTTTATATGTGTGATTTGTGTTTGGAATATGGATGTGAGTGTATGTGTGTTTAATAAAAGAAAAATAAAACATACCTTACTGACCAAAAAAAGGGGCAGAATTGGTTTGATCTCAACATATATATCAGTGGGCGAGATAAGCATTTATAAAATGTCTGGTATTTATCTGACACTGCACTAGGGTACTGAGCATAAAAAAGATGAATAGACAGGTCATATCCCTATCATACTCCCATCTCACGTGAAAGATAAGCAAGCAATAATGCTTACACAGAGTGTCCGTTGCTGTGAAGATCATTTAAGGTTGGGAGACAGTGCAGAGGCATCTAGATCAGACCACAGCACAGTGACTAGATACTGTACAGGTGTCCTTTTAGAAGAGACACGTTCCTACTTTGTGGCTATCTTCAATAATCATAATAATATGATTATTAATCCTTAAAAATAGATACTCTAAAATATCGCTTCTTTTTTATAGACAATCTGTGTAAGTCACACATCACTATAGAATCTATACTCTCTCTTTCTGTTGTTAGAAATATTTGGGTTTTCAAAGATGATTGTGATGTTTTCCCCAGTGTTCTGCTGTTTTATATCAGCTGTTGTTACCAATCTTCTGAAATGATGAGATCTAGTTTTGCCTAGTACCATGTTCTGAGCACACAGAACTTACTAGTAATGGCCACAAATGCAGATTTTACTCAATTTTTAGTAAAAAAACAAAACAAAAAAACCCTTAAAATTCCATCCTTACCTATTTACATTTTACCTTCTTTTTTAAAAATAGGAGATTACATTATTGGTCATGGACTACTTAGACAACATAACTATATTACTGATGTGGTTTTTGAGCAGAATTTATTCCAAGACACATTAGGAGAGTCATCAATATATTTACAGGTTGTTGGCTTCTGGAATTCTTTTCCTATACTAATGATTTCTCTAAGATTGCGCTAAAAGTTATTGTCTAACAACTTTAGTTAGGCAGAGTGGGTTTCAGTAAGTGACTGTTGAATTTTGCTGAAACAATTGCATAACTTTTAAAATGAATAATGATGATGACCAAGCTTGTTGATTTTTACAGCACCAATATTCAGTCTTTCTTCATTCATTGTTTCTCCTTTTGATTTAAACACCTGTGAGGAGAAAGGTATGGGGCTAGGTACTAATAGAAGGTAACCCATGAGCATTAAAATTCTTTTCTCAAAAGGGGAGATGTTGAGATGGTGAAGGTTTTGTGTTTGGGGGGATGTATGCTGGCAATGCCCAGAAGCTCGTGTCAGGCAAGACGCAGAGCCTGCATTTGCTCAAGGACTGCATAGGAGGAGGATTGAAAAAAATACGGAGAAGATGAATCAAACACTAGCAGATTATTCAAAAGTGTTATCACTCAGAAAGCACTAGATAGTGAGGGAAAATGTGATACTGCAAAATGATACAGAAACAGGTATTTCTGATATTCACTTTAGCTGTATATTTGTTAAACAAATTCACTTTTTTTTTCCTTTTTAAGGAAAACAAAGAGAAAGCAGAGTAGGGTGAGGATACTGCTTAATAGCACCTGTAACCCCAAACTAATAAGCATGGTTGAGTCTTCTCTGCAGGAGATCGGAAGTTTCAGGTCTGTGCGAGAAGAGAGTCCTTCCCCTTCTACCCGCCTGAGAAAATGAAGCTGCCTATTGCACCAAGATCAGATTTATTCTTACAGATTGTTTCCTAGGCCTCTAAATGACTCCTAGAATCTTAGCATCCTTCAGGACCTTAAAGAAAATCAAATCCTACTTACTATTTTATCCCGAAGTACCTGAGAAACAATTGCCCAGTTTTAAACAAATCCTGTGACAGGGAATTTACCTCTATGAGGAGAAAGTCATTTTATTTTGAAATAATTTAAATCGTCAAAAAATTTACCCTATTTTAAATCGTGATTCGCATTTCCATTATTTCCACTCACTAGGCATTTTCTTTTCTCAAGGACACACAGCAAATGACTCTTCTTCCTTCCACTCAGGAGCCCTAGTGATTAACCTGACGGCGACCTCTCACCCTCACTGATTACTGCAGCTAATAAGGTAGGCTAGGTGGCGTTCACTTCCTCGTTTACTCACTGACACACATATTTTGCTTTGCAATTTTCAAACTCAGTTTAACCTTCTTTTACAAGAGTACAGTAGCTATGCTTTATAGTCAGGATGTATATATGTATATATAAATGTGGACCCTGTAATTACATGATGATGCTTGCTTTTTTAGAATTCTCTTTTCAACACCACTGAAATTATTATAGCATATTAAGGTAAATTTGAATCCTTACACTAGCATCAATTCATTCATTTACATAGCTATTAATCCATCTGTTTGCTCAACTAGAAATCACTGAATCCTCAAAGATTTCATATTTTAGTGGGAGATAGTAACAAAAAGCAAAGACGTATCCTAATGTAATGTGTTCTGTGTTAGAGATATGCTCACAGATGCATATAAGCAGTACATCTAATATATTTATTACTCCTTTGAGCTTTACATAATATATACTTTCAACTTTTCATTTTGAAATGATTTTAGACTTACAGAAAAATTGCAAAAATAGCACAGGGAGTTCCTATACCGCCTTCATCTAGTTTTTCCTAATGCACAACCATGGTACTGTTACCAAATTTTAGAGTTTACAATTGGTACAATACTACTTACTGAAGTATGGGCTTTATTTGGATGTTATACGTTTTTTGATGAAAAATTCATCTTTTTATTGTTACAGTATGTGATCTGGAATCACACCTTGTACAATCAACTCTCCACATCGACAGCTTCTGCATCTATACATTCAAACAATCACAAGTCAAAAATATTTGGGGAAAAAAACACAATAAAAATAGCAATACAACAATAAAATTAAAACAAATACAAAATCGATACAGTGTAACAACTATCTATATAGCACTTACATTGTATTAGATAGTATAAGTAATCTAGTGATGATTTAAATTATATGGGAGGATGTGCGTAGGTTATATGCAAATACTATGCCTTTTTTAATTTTTAATTTTTTTTATTTCAGTGTATTACAGGAGTACAAATGTTTAGGTTACATATATTGCCTTTGCCCCACCTGAGTCAGAGCTTCAAGCATGTCCATCCCCCAGACGGTGCACACCGCACCCATTAGGTGTGAATATACCCTTCCCCCACCATCTGCCCGACATCGGATGAATGTTACTACTATATGTGCACTTAAGTATTGATCAGTTAATACCAATTTCATGGTGAGCACACGTGGTACTTGTTTTTCCATTCTTAGGATACTTCACTTAGTAGAATGGGCTCCAGCTGTATCCAGGATAATACAAGAAGTGAGAGATCACTATTGTTTCTGTGGTTGAGTAGAACTCCATGGTATACATATACCACATTTTACTAATCCACTCATGTATCGATGGGCACTTGGGTTGATTACATACACATCTTTGCAATCGTGAATTGTGCTGCTATAAACATTTGAGTAGAGATGTCTTTTTTATAGAATGTCTTTTGTTCCTTTGGGTAGATGTCCCGTAATGGGATTGCTGGATCTAATGGTAGTTCTACTTGTAGCTCTTTGAGGTACTTCCATATTACTCTCCACAGAGGTTGTACTAGTTTGCAGTCCCACCAGCAGTGTATGAGTGTTCCTATCTCTCCACATCCATGCCAACATTTATTGTTTCGGGACTTTTTGATAAAGTCCATTCTCACTGCAGATAAGTGGTATCTCAGTGTGTTTTTGATTTGCATATTTCCCTGATGATTAGAGAAGCTGAGCATTTTTTCATGTTTGTTGTTGAAGATAGTTTGTATTCATTTTGTTCATAAGAACATCATAAAATAGTTGCCCAAGTTCACCTATGACTTTTGCTTTTCTGAAATTATTTTTTTTTTACTCCATGTTAATATCTTCTTCATTTTTTGTCCAAATGTTGTGCACATTTGTGATCAGCTAAATGTCACCCCAATTATCATTTTTGGTCACATTCATTTGTATTTTTGTTCTTTCATAAAATTTTTACTTTCACAGGGAAAACAGCAGTATGATAACTTCCTGAACTAAACTCCTTAAATCATCTTGGTTTTACAATTTCAGAACATGGAGAATAATCATCTTCTCTGTACTATATCAAATCTGTTTTCTATAATGTAAACAACATATCTGTCTAGAGTGTTTTAGATGACAAAGATGCTGCCATGTTCTGCCACACAGTTATGGGGTGTGCTGATAGAGGTAAGAGGAGCAGAACTTTTTCAGTTACAAGGATTAATGAAAGAGGAATGACCAAAAAAAAGACAGAGTAAGAACTAAAAGCAGCCAAAGATACATAATAGAGACAACTTACATCTGGTTAGTGGTATACTTATTAGCAAAATTTCAACATTGCTCTGAACTAGCTCAATTATTTTTGAAAACTACAAAATGTAAGTCAATCCAGATGACAACTTATTAAACTATACTTTAAAATCACATTATAAGCAGACCAAACATAAGTGATGTTTATAGCATTTATTGACATTTTTAATTTTGGACACATCCCATTTATTTTTATGGTAAAATAGAAATATGCTTTATGAGATAAGATTACTTCCACCTTTATGACATGAAATATTTAGCAAAATGTAGTTGTTGTTGTTGCTCTTGTTGCTGTTGTTTTATTGGGAAACCTGGAGATTATAGGTATGTCAACAGAACTGATTCCTCAAGCATTACTATCATATGAAAAAATACATACTTATTAACAACTAAAAGAAACAATATTTTGGTTCTTAAAATAACACTGAGGGCTATCTGATTAATTTGATTTACGTTTCTTACAAAATTATGTGTTAGCTCTTTTGTTTCATATGTGATATACCCAATTGCATATGAAGGAACTCCTTAATATATTGACTTAAAAAGACAAAATGGCCACATACTAAGTAAAAGCATTATCTTCTACTATGTGACTAAGGATCTTACGCTATGGCTGTTAAGTTGTATTTTCTTCAAATTTTAAATTCAGTGAAATTTCTGGTGTAGTCTGGCATCTTGTTCTGGCTGTATAAATGGAGATTCCATTTCTTGTTATATTTTAAACCTTCATACTGTTTTTGATCATCAAATAAACACGTAATGATAGCCAAAGAAAATGTCCAGATATTATGCTGCTTCTCCAAGAATTGCCTTTCAAGTGCTAACTATCGAAAGAGAAGAAAGTGTAATGTGGACAAAATTATTTTCAAAACCCTGTCCTCTATTCTACAGAGAATATAAATTTCAAAAATGTGACTTCCCAAACATCTGCTGCATAACCAGCCGAGGCTGGCCAGCATTCTTGCGAGTCCTCTAGCTGCCAAAAGTGCCCTGTGTGTGGGAGGAACGGCTGGCTCCCAAACTGGAATGGATCAGAAAGGAGGGCAGAGTACAGCAGGTTCAGGAAAGGCAGCAACATGGGAGAGGGAAGGGGGCCAAGTTCTCTCAGAATCACCTACGTGTGTCCATTTGCTTTGTAACTGCAGTGTGGTTTATTTCATTTCAGAGTGGGAATTACAACGCAAGAGATGCTTAGAAATGACACTTCATCTCAATGGAAAATAAAATTAGCTACAGATGGTGAGGATCTGCTCGTCTCCTATTACCTGGAGTTATAAAGGTGGTAGTTTATCACTGAATCACCTTACTTGGCTGTAGTCATACAAATCACAGTGGGGGATTTTAATGTTTTAGGCAATTACTCCTCTCATCCCCTAATCCTTCAAATGGCTTCTGGAGTAAAAATTCTATTATTATAACAAGAAAATATGATTGTGTTGACTCAGGCTTGAGAGATAAAAACAAAAATTCATCTAAGTTTTTATTTTTTTTAAGTACATATAGATTGAGAGGGAAAACACAACATTTTTATTGAATCTACAAAAATTAAATAAATATTTTCAGTGCAAAGATAAATGATTGATAATGTACTGCATGAGAGATTAAAGAAAAAAATATATTGTGTCAAGTCATGGCACTTGCAGACAGAGGAACCATGGTGGAAATCTGGAATATTTTATTTCCTTTGCTTTTTTTTTGTTTCATTTTTTCCTTAAATGAAATAAAATATTTAATTATGAAATAATCCAAACATATAGAAAACATATAATACCAGAAACACATATAATCACCATTTATTAAATGTTATAATTTCCATAGTGGGTGAAAGCATATGTTGTGTATGCACGTGTATACATGCAAAATACTGTATACATGTCTATTAATGATATAATACCGTTGAAATATTAAATTTGAATTTAGTTAATCTATTAAAATTATTAATTTTAATTTGTTGCTATAATCTTTAGTAACAAATATTATTTGTATATTTTCACATAAAATACATCGTAATATAGTTCAAAACAATGATTTTCCATATGGCATGGTCAAATTCTAGTGAGCATCCTCTTCCCAGTTGCAGATTGCTGACTTGTGTCTTTACATGGTGGCAGGACCACTAGTGAGCTCTCTGGCCTCTTCTTACACGGACACTAATATTATTGATTAGGGTTCTACCTCCATGACTTAATTATATCCCAAAAGCACGACCTTCAAGTGCCATCCTCTGGGAATTAGGGTTTCAACATATAAATTTGAGGGGATCACCAATATTCAGAACGTTGTAGAATAAACAGGAAATCAAGCACTTCAGATTGTCAAAACCATAAAAAGAAATGAATTGAGGTGAGATTTACAGTCACTGTAGCTTTTTACTTTTGAGGTACTTTGAACTTGAGTTGTACAGCAGAGAAGATAAACAAAAAGTGGCCACCTGGAATTTATAGTAAAAAGAGGAGTTTATATTGAAGCACAAATATAAAAGGGATAGGGATAAAAACAAAAAAGAGTGTAAGAATCTCATGAGAAATGCTGAAATCTCTAATAGATTCATTTGGATTCCCAGAAGTAAGGGGGAGAGAGAATAAATAAAAGGTAATATTTCCAGTAATACTAGTCCTGAGTTTTTCAAAGCAGGAAAAATCGTATATCCATAAATTAATTAGAGGTCCCCTATGACCCCAAATGTGATAAATACATCACAGTAAAATTACTTAAAGTTATTTTAAAATATTGTGGCCTTAGTGAGAGAAAAAGAGACATGGTATGTTTAAACTACACTAATAAGACTAATAACCAACTCTTCAACAATTAGTGATGAAAGATGAAAATACAGTAGTAGAACAGGTTAACATGTTAATTGCAAAGATGTGGAAATTTAAAAAAATTTTGAAAAGGCAAAAATTTACTAAGAACATAATAATTTGCTAAATAAAAACATAGTACAATTAAAAAAATAGAAAAATAAAATTAGCCAAATGTGGTATCGTGTGCCAGCTACTCAGGAGGCTGAGGCAGGAGGATCACTTGAGCCCAGGAGTTTGAGGTTGCTGTGAGCTGGGCTGATGCCACGGCACTCTACTCAGGGAAACGGAGTGACACCCTGTCTCAAAAACAAACAAACAAACAAACAAACAAACAAACTAAGAATCATTAATAAAAACAATAAAAATTATAAAACTGAAACCTAGAAAAATAGTGGAAGGAAATTTCTTTTTTTCTAAAGATTAAGAATAATATTGTGACTATTCTGCTATAAAAATATCTTAAAGAAAGTTGCGTGTTAGGAATACAATTAAAAAACTAACATTTGGAGAAGATAGTATTGTATTGATATATATATTTGGATATCCTTTGAATATTATTAAAAATTAATAGAACAGCATTATATCATTAATTTTATGGAAGCAATTTAAAAAAACATAGATCTTCTAATCTGGATTAATAAACTAAGTTTATCATAATCACATATGATACACTTTTACAATGATAAGGTTTTGTATCCCAGAATTTTATGACCACAGATGTGTGCTATAAATCTATGGACAGATAGTGTTTTTCTCATAACAAGTCTATTAAAGTGGGGTGTATTAGTATTGAAGTTTACAAAGTGCATTAAACTGTGGAGTAAATGTGAATATGTTCTTAGTGGGAGATTGAATAATGTTCTTCCAGAAGACTTCATGCAAATCGAGCCCAGAAACAGAAAGTAGCAATCATATACCTGGTTCTCTTTCCCCTATAACTACATAAATTACTAGAGACAAAGGTCTCAACATCAGTGACTGAACGCAATTGTGCCTGGGGTGGCAGTTTTTCCCCTTTAGCATCTCCTTGGTCTGGGCTCAGAACTCAAGCAGCCACTGATATTGCCAAGTACCTTTAGGAATATTTTGGAACAAACTAGACCTGTGTTAAGACGTCTGGTTACCTCACAGCTCTAAGCATAAAACAGAAAATGCTCTTTTAATTTAAACTATGGAAATCCTGAAGACAGTAACAAAATTAATCCTAAAGAATCATAGGAAGGATTGTTGAGTTTGGAGAGGTAGGTTCTTTCCAAGCCTTTTGGAATCTAGATTGTGTCACAGGAATGCGATTCTAGAAGCTGAAACATAATAGATACTGTGATGATAGATGCTGAAATATCTCCTAAGAAAATGATTTTTTCATATTAAGAAAATGTTTAATTGACAAATTGTGGATGCCAAATGAGAGAGAGGGAGAGAGAGAGAGAGAAAGGGGTGGGGGGAAGCATATAAACTCGAAGGCAGAAAAATCTGGTGGTTTGTCATTGTTTAGATGTCGACCACTGACTTATGATTCATTGACAAGTGTATACTTGAAGAGTCTGCAAATTGTTCTGTGCCGAGACTCTGATGAAAGACCTTTTATTTTAAATCCAAAGAAATTTATTTAGAAGTAATGTAGCCCACCACAGTCACCATTTATGGGGAAATGGAGCCCAAATGACTTGAGTGACTTACTCAGAATCACAGTTGGCTAGTGTCGAAGTTGGGTTATAAATCATATACCCAATTAAGTTCTAAGAGGTCATTTAAAAATAATGATACAGGGTGCAGAAATTTGGAAGACAGAAAGGAATCCAAACTCTCAAATGCCAAATGGCTTAGGTAACAAAAACTTTTCCCAAAGTTCAGCATAGAATGCTTAAAAGTGTGATTTTCTTAGGAAGAAACATGGTGGTTTCCTATTATAGTGACTTACTATGACATTGTGAAATGAAATCCATTTCTAATGTGCCCTGAATTTGCATATGCAGTGGTTCTACTCTACATGGCCATTTTATGAGCTTTTGCATGCAGAGCTAAAATTCTGAATTCTCATTTACTTGAGGCTAAAAATTAATGACTTTGGTTCAATTGCAGAGTAGGCTAGTGAGGTTAGAAATTGAAATCTTTATTTAAGATACTGATTTTTTTTCCCTTCCAAGTTTCAAAAAGCAGTAAAGTGCCTTTATCTATTTTCTCTCTGTGGGTTAGCAACGACAATTCAAAAGCAATAGAAATACTACAGAGCTGCATTGTGAAGTTGAGGCCCCTTTTCTAAAATTTTCCTCCTAACTTTATTCCTTTTGCTTCCTCTACTGTTGTTTGCTAACATAATAATAGGTACTTAAAGTGCCTTACTTTCCCCTGGAATTGTGATATATTCAGTCATCTCTATGGCAGTTGTAAACGATGAAAGAAAAACATCGGTAGAATATTTGAAATGTAAATTATAAATATGTAGTTCTTACAGAAACACAATACCAAATAAATGCATGAATAGTAAAAGCAAACTGTATGCAGTAACTTTTATAATATAAATTTTGCCACATTATAAACTGGAAAAAAACTATACTCTTCATAAATTTATTTTATTTCTCAAACTATTTTTACATATCTACTAAGAATACTGCTAGTAATGTGCCTGTTGCCTTGAAGGTCATGAAGGTCGATGTGTGAAGTCTGTGAAGATAACAGTATCTAATTCTGCACTCTGAATATAGTAGGCTCTGAATGAGCCAGTTTTCTGCAGGATAATGATCTCGAAATCCTTGAATCTTTTCCTGCTACCTACTGAGGCTTCTCCTACCTCGGATAGTGTCCTGAAGGAAATATAAATAGAGGACACACTATTTAAAAATCACTTTTTTTTATTAATAACTAGTTTGGGCTTTCTAGTCATTTTGCAGTCCATCTATGTGCTCTTGGCAGGATTATTTTTGAGTTACTTGGAGTCTTTTTGCTTAGACTCAAAGAAGGCCTCTGATGCCTTCCTGAGGCTTGTTTTCAATGTCCACCTTTATTTCAACTTTTGACCTTCAAAAGAGGAAATCTCCTAAATGAGAATTCTAAACAGGAGAAGGTACAAAATAATCATTTGAGTTATAAAAGCTTTTAATGTCAACTCCTTCTACCAAAACCTAAGAATGCACCAGATCCTTGGCAGAAGTAGGTCTTAGCAGTGACCTTGTCAGTGCCTCCCATGTTGGAAGTGGAGGAAGAGGGTGGGGGCAGGAGGACCCACTGGTGCTTCCCTTGTTGTTAGAGCCTGTGGTCAGGAGTTAGCAAGGATGGACATGTTATTGATGCTAGTACACAGCCTGATAAGTCAACCAACTGAATGTATTATAGTGAAATATAGGTATTGATAATACTTGAAAATAGTTGCTAATAAAATATTAGCATATTTTATATTTATTGGTGTAGCATAAATCTTTACTTCCAGGATTATAGAGTCTAAAAATCAAACTCTGGGAAGAATCATTTGTTTTCTTTAATTAAGCAAAGTTTTAGAATTGAAAACAAGATTCCATCATGAGTCTGATTTGTTTGTTGATCCTGTTTAAAAAACTTACATATATATGAAATTATCTGCGTTTAACTATAAATTTTATAGGAAATTACTACATGTCAATCATTTTTCCTAAATTTTTGGTGGAAATATTTGCCAATGTAATAATACATGGGGATGTTCTAAGAAAAATATTGAGTGTATTGTATTTCAGAAAACCTAAAGTAGTATTAGGTCTCTTAACATCAAGGGTGAGAAAAAAAAGTTCAGAATCTAGATTTATTATAAAACTCAAAATAATTAACCTTTGTTTTACTATCTTCTTACACACAGATTACAGTATATTGATTAATCTTTATCATCCATACTAAAAAATTTTGCTCTCCCTTTCATTTCCATTGGTAATGTTTTTGCTGTATTTTCATTTCATCCTTATCGTTGCTGTTTTATTTTATCATAATAGTTACTTTGATCTATCCTTTAATATTTTGTCCAAATTTTCTTAAACATTATAGTTTTTCCTGTGGATCAGCTCAACTTTGAATATATTTTTTGTTTAAGCATATAGACCTTCAGAAATATATAGATATAATATGTAATTCTCATAGTTTTATAAATGTGATTAAATTCACATAAGTAAATTTAGCATTATACATTTTAGAAATTCTAAACTTAGTTTTAGAAAGTCTATAAAGATAAAACCCAGAATAGACTTTGTTGGCATTGATCAGTCTCAATTTTTAAATTAGCAGGTGTTGTTTTCATTTTGAGTACTGAACACTTGAATGTTCCTTGATTGAAGTCATGTGAAAACCTGGTTTGATACTTTTGAAATGCAAGTAAACATTAAGAGAGAGAGTGTGTGTGTGTGTGTGTGTGTGTGTGTGTGTGTGTGTGTGAGAGAGAGAGAGAGAGAGAGAGAGAGAGAGAGAGAGAGAGAGAAACAGAGACAGAGACAGATTTCATACACATTCTCCTTAGGCTGATTCTCCTTTCCAGTTATGAGATCCTGTTTACATTTAAAGGTTTAGAAATTAAATATTAGATACATGTTTTCGTAGTCCAAATTTCTCCACTAAAATCTGATTCTTTGCTTTATGTAAAATCGTTAAAAGAAAGAGAGAATTTGAGGTGGGCCTAAAAGCTATAAAAGCATATTTATTTCTAATAATACATTAATAGTTCCTAGTACAATAAACTTTATTTAGGCCTGAATAGGACCTTTTGATAGAATTCACATTTCTTATAACAGATTAAGTAGGGATGGCTTTTAGAACTCTATCCTAAGGAGGAAACCAGATATTTCAACAACAATTTGTGCATAATTGTGTCTATTATGTAGTGATTTTTGTAAGAGTATATAATTAAATCCAAAAATAGATGGAAATTACTAGATCTTTCAGCACTTAGTATTTGGTAGGCAATGTTCTAAATGTTTTTCATTCATTAACTCATTAATATATCAATCCTTTGAGGTAGATGCTCACATTTTATTGCTAAGTAAACTGGAGAATACAAGCATTAGATGATTTTTGCAAACTAGTAACAGAGCCATGTTGGAATACAAGATATCCCCCTTCAGATTTTGCACATTAACAAATACATTCAATTGTTATAGTAGATCTGTGTGATGGGAGTATATTTCAAAGGTAGCATTTACAAAGTATACAGTATTTTTAATAATAATAGAATATATTTGATTAATATGAGGATTAGAAACTATGTATATAGTATAATCAATATATAGATGCATATACATACATACAGGCATATATAGAATGCACAAAGATAACCAAAAGTGATATTAATGTCATAAGCCGAGATAAGGCTTATGGAATTCCACTCCAATGGAGTGAAATAATCTCTCTCCTTGCTTCTATACCTGAACCAATTTCAGGAGGCAAAACACATCTCTTGTAGGAGAATCTGAGTCCCCTTGAAGAAGGTCTCTGAGATGACTTAGCAAGTGTACAGAAACGTCATTCATCTAGGTCTCTGCTCAAAGAGACCTATGACGAATTATGCAAGGATCTGTAGAATGAATTAAATGTAATACTCAAGGGGCCTAAATTGCCATTATGGCTTCCTTATTAAAGTAAGGGTATGACCAAATCAGGGATGAATGAATTCTTAAACCAAATTCATTTCATAGTGGATCTGATTCAAAGTTGTGGTTCCTAAGAAATAAATAATTCCCCCAGGGGAGAAATAGTGTCCTACCAAATGTAAAGCTATAGTTGCAGCCTTCTCTCTTACGTTCATCATGATGATAGACCAGCAGGCAAATAAGAGTACTCCATAATTGAAGGAGCAATTGATTTTGTCATAATGAGATGGTGTTTCTGCTGCTACATAATTGGAGCAGGAATGAACTCTTCAGAATTTAGTAGGTTTCCCAGGACAATTAGAGCAACTAGGGGGTCAGATCCCTTAGTGATAACTGAATCACCCACCCAGTCAATTTACCTAGATAAGTAGATGTGTTAATTGCAGGAGAAGAAAATGCGTGATAGAGGAGGAAAATGAAGAATGTCAGTTAGAACTGCTGACAACGGCAGGTGCAGTATCTCTTTTTACTAACACTTTGCTTGTAAATTTTTGTCCCAGGAGTTGTGACCAGCCACAATCTAGGCAAAGACATTATCAGATAGAGGAAAACTACTGGGAAGTGCAACTGGATCTGCCTTGTTGAAAATAATAAGCTGCAGCAAACACTGTGAGAGCTTGTCCATCAATTCTTTGCATCTCTCCCCAGCTTCTGCTTTCAAGGGCTCATATTTGGAACTCTCGGAGGAGAACTGGCTCAGGCTACTAAAGCCAATCTGCCTGTGTATGCAGAGAACCAGAAATGCTTGCGAATTTACCTCTATTCTCTCCCTATTTCCACTCCTCTAACGATGCGGTCCTTGGTGAATAACTGCTGTGGGAATATGAAGTCTTATCTCCTTTAGCCTGGATTGCAGCAAACATTGAGACATAATTTACACTCCAAAGCTCCCTTGTGATATTAGGCAGAGGATAGAAATGTACCTGAAGATTCACCTTTGCTTGGCTTCTTCAACATCCCTGTCCTGCTTCCCCCATTTCCTTGCCAGATTTTTCTGGGCGTCATTCTTAACAAATAGCTTTTAGACAAATCTTCATCTCAGAATCTGTTCCTGGGGATCCTGACATCAGATACTTTGATTTATTTATGTCACAGTTAATCAGGTTTGGGGTTCTTTGCAGCCAAGCACATGACACCTGAAATGTGCCAGATAAAATTACATATTAATTTGGGAACTCAAGATTTTTTCATCCAATGTATTTTGTCCTTCCTTCGCATTTCTTTATTTCCCCCATACAAACTTATTCATTCCAGTAAGTGTACTCAGGGACAAACCAAAAGGTGATGAGGAAGGAGGAAAAGCGAAAGCAGAGGAGGATGAGGTGCAGAGGATTAAGAGGAGAAAGAGACGGAGGAGGAGAAGAGAGGGTGCAAAATGCAAGCTCCCAGAGGACAGACTGTGTCATCTTTTTCTATGTTTCACCACAGAATTTTGGACATAAGTAATATATGTTTAATGTGCTTACTACTTGAAAAATATTAGAACAGAATTCTTTTCTCTTATGACCTTTTTCCTCATGCCTCATTTTTTTTCTCCTTTATTTTCTGAGGACATTAGTAATATTCAAGATTTTTTAAGGGATACTTTTTCTTAATTGACAGATACAATTTATGTATTTATCATGTCCACCTGTGTATATATAGTTGAATACATCACATCATACATGATAAATGCATACAATTTTATCTGTAAATTTAAGGGACATTTTTGAATTCCTTAAAAGTGCTCTGAGTTTATTGTAGTCAGGAATTCTGAAACTTTGCTTTTGTTTTGACATTTAGCAAATTTTCTTCTCAGCTTCCCGATATACAGAATGCATTGGTTATATCTTATTGTCATGCTGCTTTTGAATAGCATCAATTTGTTTTCCAAACCAAAAATCAAGAGTTTTTATAATATTGGTTTTGCTGCATCTACTGGGTATTATATAAGCCATTTCTTGCCTTAATTAGGATCTACATTTTCAACAGCTGATTTAAAATAAAACAACCTTTTTTTTTTCAGAAATGAATCCTTATAGTTACTTTCATGCATTTTAAGTAGCAAATAAAAATTTCTGGTTATCAGAGTTACATTTTTCTCTACTTCTTACAATAAGGAATATACATATATATATGTATATGTATTTATATTTATATATATATATAGTATTTGTTCACTAAAATCACAAAAAGCTTTGTTTGGTTAACTTCTATTCTTGGCAAAATATAAATTGTTATTTTTCTTTGTTAAAACATTTTTTGGTAAGAACAATTGGAATCTGAAGCTAATGTTTCCCTTGCTTTAAAATAAAATCAATCTCCTCTAGTCAATGGGCATTCAAAAGTCCTGCATTTCACACTTTCCTTGGTTTTATATTAAATATGAGTTTCTCTACAATGAGTCATAGTCTCTCTTAAACTCAGTTTGTTTCTTCTACGAAGTAGCTATTGTGAGATAATTTTTTGAGTCTTTTGTATTTATGAATATCCTGTAAACAGAGATACAGAATGCCTATGTTCCAAACTGCATTTTTATTTTTTTCTTCATCAAACTCATTCTATTCATTTTATTTTATTTTATTTTATTTTTTATTTATTCAGGATATTATAGGAGTACAAACATTTTAGTTACATGTAATGCTGTTTGCCCCACCCAAGCCAGGGCTACAAGCATGTCCCTCCCCCATACAGTGCACTGGGCTTCTATTAGTTGTGAATTTACCCCCCACCACGACCCCGACTGGTACCCAGTGAGTATTACTACCATGTGAACAACTTAGTGTTGCTCAGTTAGTACCAATTTGATGGCGAGTACATGTGTTGCATGTTTTTCCATCCTTGTGATACCTCACTTTGAAGGATGGGCTCAATCTCTATCCAGTATAATATAAGAGGTGCTAGTTCACCATCGTCTTTTGTGACTGAGTAGAACTCCATGGTATACATATACCACATTTTATTAATCCACTCATGCATTGGTGGGCACCTGAGTTGTTTCCACATCTTTGCAATTGTGAATTCTGCTGCTATAAACATTTGAGTACAGATGTCTTTATTATAGAATGTCTTTTTTTCCTTTGGGTAGATGCCCAGTAGTGGGATTGCTGTTGAGTCATTTTACAGCTGAATTGCTCCTGGATTCTATCATGCCAACATTAAGTCTATTTGGAGAAGGCAATAAAAGATTTGAGGGTAGTTTTTGTTTTTGTTTTACCATGGATTCTGGCTGCTATAAAGGAGCCTTGGCTGTCTTTCGGAGATTTCTTTGAGACACAAAATTCATGTGGGAAACCATAGAAGAGGCATCGATTAGAGCTCTGCCTCTTACTGCCCAACATTAAGTTCGCAGTGCATAGAACATGACCCAAAGAATTCTATATAAGTTCTTGATGTGAGCCTTGTCACTCTAAAAAATTCCCCTGGCCTTTATGTTGCAACTGGACGATGACAAAAGTGATGGTATTCTGACAATGACACAGCAAGTGCCCTAGTTTAAGGTGGATCCCACAAAAGAATACAAAGGGTACAAACCCCATGGACACTTCTTGAAAGCAAAGGGTTACTGGATGCTTATTCAAGTGGTTTCCAGATTGAAATATATGGTACTAGTAATGGTAAACTGTATGCCAGAAATAAGGATTTAGGTGGACAAATGTGGTAGAAGTTGATTGATTAAGCGGGAGCAGTCACCGCACTTCTCAAAACCAAAATTGAATTCAAAGCCTTGATTACTGGAGCAGAGCCACTCTCCCCTCCACACCCTTCTATCCCAATCTCAGCTGCTTAAAGGAGCAAAATAATTAGGGGCAGAGCTAAGATTACCCTGACCCTAAGGGGGACCAGAGGAAACATGGGTCAGCCATGAATGTACTAGAGAGCTTCAGAAAGGGAAGGAACTTAAAACTTCATGGTTCCATCTGATACAGGCAGCCAAATCACCATCCCACTCTGCCAGAAGGAAGCAGGCATGTGGCTGCAGGGTTCAGGTAGGTTTTGCAGTGGGAAAGTGTAGCTAAGCTGACCTAGCACGGGGGAGACTTGGGTCAATTAAATGTATTGTTACTTCTATATCTGAATGCATAGTGGAAATTTATGAGTTATGCTTGCAACTCCCCAGCCCATAAGTGCTAAGGAGGATTTTTCAAATGGCGCAAAGCCACATTTAAAAAAGTGTCAATATCTTTGGTGGCCCCATTATCCTAATGTAGGTTTTGAGCTATGAGTCTCTGTGACTGACTTTGGCTGATTGGAGCCTCCGGCAATGGGAGTTAGCCTTGTTTCGAAGTTATCCCCAGAGGTTTAGGACTTGTCTACTTGTCTTTTCCCTAATACAGCTTTCCAGGTACAACCATTTGGAATACCAGCAATTAACTTGACAGTGGATTCTTGTTAAGACAGAACATCTGATCCACAGAGACCTGGTCACTCTCTGGCTTGATGTTGCATTTTGAGGGTGTGTGTGAGAGAGAGAGAAAGAGAGATAGACTGATTTTCATATTTGGCTCTATCAGGCAAGGATTTTACCAAAAGTTATTTGCTTCATGGAAAGAGAAATGAACACCCAGGATACAGACTAACCTGAAAAAGGCAGATCAGAAAGACTGAGCTAGTGTTTGGTTGTCCATTTTTTTCCCTGTCTCACCAGACACATCATTGCTCCTTCTGCATGAGGACTGGATGAGAGGCTTAGATATAAGCTTCCCAATATTTCAGAAGTTTCTGCTATATGAAGAAAAATAGGAAGGTAAGAAGAGTACAAAAATATTTCTTTCTACATAGGGTATATGCTGCTGATATAGCTTCTATAAACTTTATTATAATACTTGAGGCTGATTTATAACCAAACCTCTGTGCTTCTTGGTACTGTAACAGTTTGCTAGCAGCATCAAGGGACTATTATGAGACTCACTTGAACACTTTAAGGTTTTGTCTTCCCCAGAGCAAACAGCACAATGATGCTACATAAACTATGTATATTGAAATCTATAATCCCTCAGATATATCTTTTGCACCTTAAAACACAAAGAATGTTGGTGTTAAAGATGACAAAAAGAAATATTCCATGAGGTCACTCATCCTTTTTTTCTCCTTGAATTTGAGATTATTATCAGGAGATGCAGTGATTTCCTGTTGATAGAAAGCAGTGTATAGTATGTGTTCAATTTCAGCTCAGTTGTCATGATGGCATCTTAATAATAAATTATAAAATCACCTTCATAAGGAAAATGTTTTCAGTGAAAGAAGACAAAAGAACTAGAAAGCAAAATTTATCTTGATCCAAAAACTGTATATGCAACCAGCAAATATCAAATAGGATAAGTAGGACAGAACTGGAGTATATTTCATTTTATATTTTCCAATTGTGGTCAGTTAACCTGTACAGAGGAAGTTGTTCATTTTACCCAAGTGGTTTCTTTGTCAATTCTCTTTCTCCTTATTTTTGATTCATTTCAGTAATGTCCATTATAAGACAAGGAAATTAAAAGACCTATAATATGGCAAAGCTTTGACACTCAATAAATCATATTTTTGAAAATATGCCATGTTTTACTCATTAATGAAACCATTAACATGACAAACTTGGAAGACTCCTTGGTAGGATTTTTGTCCTTAAAAACTTGCAAAGAACAACTACATTGGTACTTGTTCAAACATTTGCAAAATAATTACTAGATTTCTTAATTGTGTCCAGCTTTTTAAAATACTGAAAATAATTCGGGTGCATAAAGGCATATTTTATTTTTTTTAAAGAAAGGATTGAGAAATATTTACAAAATAACGTTTACTCATTGGTTTATTGTTGGGAAGGAGGTCTCATGATTTTTGACAATAATTTATGTATTAAAAATAAAGGATCAAAATTCAGTTAACTAGAAACTTTATGGATGTTTAAAAGAAAATTGAAATCAAGTTAGACTAAAATTTGTCTACTCTTCCGTGTGATATTTTTCCTTGGCAAGATCCATGATACTGACAACATATTTCAATAGCAGGGAGTAGAGGAGAGTATGTTTGGAAAAGTTTGATCTTGGAAACAGGTGTTATCAAGGGCAAGACTTTCTCTTTAAGCTAAAAAAGTGAAGTAAAAAGTGAGTGAGTAACTTACTCGAAGTCCAGGAGCTTGTTAATAGCAGAGCCAAGAATAAAACCCAGTTCTCCTGTCTGTGGCACTAGTCAGAGATGTTCTCACCACCACAGGCTCTTACCTCAACCCAGCCTGCATGTACATGAGTATCCTTAAGCTGGTTTAATAATGATTATTTGGAATGGATTGCTCTTATTAAACTAAATACATTTGTAAATTATGGGTAAAGCCTGGAACTTTCCTGTAATTCCCCCCAAAATCTTTTTCCTATCTTGGCAATCACTTACTGAATTCTTCAGTTTTTATTTACAAATGCTTTGGTGCGCCACAATGTCTGTATGGACGGAGGGTGTCGGAGGCCTGAGGTTCTTTACATATGGCAATTTACACAATAGTGGGAAAGATGCCAATTTTCCATAGTAAGTAATGTGTATAGGGGAGGCGTTGATAGAGATTTTAGGGAAATTAAATGGTTCCAATCAGCTTCTTGATGTTGACTCTCCATGAGCCCTTCCTAATTAGTTAGTTCAGGTTACCAGATAGAGTGGTGCTATCATATCCCTTCCTCCTCTTCTTTCTCAAACCCCTGTTATTTCTCTCTTCCCTCTAAATCTCCTCCTAACATTTACAAAAAACAAAAAAGACATCATTTTCACAGAGCTTTGTGCCCTTTCTTTTCTGGGGTCAAAAGGTGACTTTATTCTCTCTTTCTTTTTCTTTGT
The DNA here is from genome assembly GCA_004363605.1 of Indri indri. Classification (NCBI taxonomy): domain Eukaryota; kingdom Metazoa; phylum Chordata; class Mammalia; order Primates; family Indriidae; genus Indri; species Indri indri. The sequence goes on from RJWJ010002325.1 coordinate 29,731, forward strand.
CTCCGAACCAAATTGTCTATGTGAGGAGTGTGCAATTTTTACACCAGTTGCATTTCAAGGATGTGTGAAATCTTCCACATAGCCTGGCACAAGATCAGCAGCAAGGCTACTTCGTTGTCAGCTTGTTCACGATGATTGATCTTAAGGAGAATTTCCTTTCATCAGCCAGAGAGGAGAATCATTTGGCTGATTTATTATTATGGCTCATCACCTTGGAAGTTTCCTTAAAAGACCTTTCTGCATGACATGCAATCTCCATCAGTGAATATATTTACCATGACATCTGCCGTTTGATACATACCTGGAATATAAACTGGTTTAAGATTTTAGTTAATGCTCTACATTGCACAAATTGCTGTTTTAGCACTTACTGCTTGGTCATATTTTTCTATCTTTAGTGCTTTTGGCCTATCTAGGGGATGTGGCATGATCAGAATACTTTTCTAACATAATTCAGTTGAAATCTGTTGCATATTGTTTTTAAGCCTTTCACATGGATAGAATCTTGCATATTTTTTAGGCCTTTCACATGGATAGAATTCATCAAAAATGATGTATTAAACATAAAACTCTGCTGAAATCAGATAATTTCAGTAAATGACTTAATTTTAAAAAATAATATTTCATCTCTCTCATATACTAGCCATGCTAACAATTCTTCTGTAATAGTCCATAGATTTTAAAAAGCCTTAATGTCTTATATATTATGCTATATAGTTTCTTTTAAAGCAACAGTTGATACATTTTTTTCCTCTTTTTACTCTCAACATACAGCAATTTTCTTTAAGTAATTAAATCTTTTAACAGTTGTTTCCAAAAGGATGGTACGTTAAAAACTTAACACAGACAATTAGAAATTTTTTTGCAGAAAAATCTTAGGAGTCTAATTGTGTTACATGACTGAAGAAACCAAAGAGCTATATAAGTTTACACAATTAGTTACAGAACCACAAATACAATTCAGATCACTTATTATTTTTTAGTAATTTAATAAATTATACTAATTATACTATGCTTTACCCCAAAAGAACATATGCCACACTTTATGTATAGTTTTCCTCTCACTTGACAGATTTATATTGTACCAATACTCTATATAAAATGGATGTGTTTAGAAAGAGAAGCTAGACCCAGTGAAGAAGCACTGAGTGACTGTGAATAACTGTTAAAAGTAGCTTGTCTCAATCTTCATAGTTTATTTCTATTAAATATATAATTCTTTATTAAATTGTTCGGACTGTTTCCTAATGATTAACGAACAAAATAAATGATACATCATAGGAAGACAAACATCTGATTAGCTTAAATTTTTATCGTGCATTTTACGGCATTTTAAGAATTTTGGTATTCTACTGTACTCTGGTTGCAAAGCCAGTCGATTTCATCTCTAACTGTGCTTGCTCTGGCAATAAAGTGTCAGAGGAATGGAGTGTCTCTGTGTTGGAAATTAGCTGTTTAAACTTGAGTTTGTAAATTTGATATAAACTACCAGTGTGACTTTAGATACGATTCTATTAAAGTCAGTGCAAAAAAATATGATGCCCTGATGACCATTCATTGCCCACATTAAGAAAAAAAAAAAGAAGAAAGAAAAGAACATACAATCACTCTTCCAACCCCTCCACAAATATTCCACTTGTACTTTTAAGACCATTCTATGACCTACTTTCCCCTGCTCTGCTCCACTCTAAGACACCCAAAATATGTAATTCATGAAGGACCTTTGTGAAAATCTCATTCAAATCCTTCTAGATTGGGAAGGATAAACCCGTGTTATTAAAAGGGAGAATTGATATGACGGAGGGACATTCTGAAAGAAGGGTCAGGACGCTTTGGTGGTACTCTGCAAGTCTATCATTCCCTGTGTGACAGAATTATGTTTCTTGGCCTCTATGTCTTGACCTTGAAACTACAAAAATGTAATTAGTTGACTCCACACATTTTTTCTAATATTAATATGCTATGATTCTGAGAACAAATGATTTAACAAAACAGAACAAATAGTAGATATTCTAGACATATTTTCCACTCAAGATTTTAATATAGTTGCAAAGAAACATAAAAAATATTGAAAATAAGAAAATGTTTACAACTAGGGGCTTTATTATGTACTCTTACACAGTGAGAATTTCATGAAATTTCATTAGAATATAGTTGTCACTCTTCCCTGGAAGTCATGGTTAAAAGAAAGTGCAACATCATTTTTAAAATACAAAAACATTTTGCATTTAATCATGTATAACCACACACTCCACCATCTAATAAGAAATTACTACAAAATTCCCCAAACAGGAAATTATGTTTCAAGATTATGAAAAGAAAAAAAAAAATACCAGAAAATGACAGAACATAATGCCACTAGGAAGCAAAGATATAAAACTACCTGTTATAAATATGCTAAATTTTCTCAATTTGTTAAAATAAACTATGAACAAAATCAGAAAAAACGTAAATGAAATAGGCAAAGAATTCTCAATTCTCAAAAAAATATTTGTAAATTGGATTAAATCAAATTTAAAAATGGTGTTCTTTGGAAAACAATGTTAACAAAATGACTGGGTGTTTGCTTTACTTTTTAATTCATAATTTAAAGTTGTAGCTATTGTGGGTTATGTTAATGATTGGTCCTTTTAAATTTATTTTTTCTGCAACATATTAATCTCTGCTGATATTTTTCTTTTGAATCTTTATAAAAGTCAAGCACAGTTTACTTAGCAGGAATTTGGTTTTTGCTTCTTACATCATAGCATCTTATATGTGTATTTTCATGTAGTTATTTTCTTCTTCCACATTTTGAAAAAACTTCAGGAGTTTGACCTCCATATTTTTATTTGATTTCTTTTGGTCTCAATCCTGCTTTCCCTATTGATTTAAACATTTTAATACTTTTTATTTATTGGCATGTGTTCATCTCATTAGTAGCTTTATATATTTTATTCTGATATTTTTTAGCTCAATTTTTAATGCTTTAATACTTTCTGTATTAAATACTTTCTATTGTTGAATTCATACTTTCTTACTTTGAAGTGCGGAAGAGTTTTCAAACAACTTCTTCTGACCTACATATTAAGAATTAAATAATATTATGAGATGTCTTCTTACTGTTAGATTTCAGAAAGACGTTTATTTTTAGTTTTTGGATTTGTTTTTATTTTTAATTTTCTGTTTCATCTGATTTCATCTGTCTTCTTATTGGTTGCTGTCTCACATCTTTGAGTAAGGGATTGCCAAATAAGGATTAGAATTGTCCTTGGCTCCATTCTCTCTTTAATTGGGTTCTGGGAATGCACTCCAATAATAAAAAACACCATCTGACAGAAGAAAGGCAATTCTAAGGCCTAATTGTAAATATTTGCCTCAAATTTGAGTGTGTAGGACTAAAATGGGATCTCTTCTTATCTATTAAACCCATCTCCGACCCCATATTATCCACTTTACAGAATCTTCTCTGCTAGGAACATGGCTAGATTCCAAAGGACTGTTTATAAACCTAAAATAATACAATGTGAATAATTGCAAATCTTTCCGTACATGGCATGCAGAGTGGGTGCATTTGGGTCCATTGTAGAGGAGGGCTCTTATCCATGTCATTTAGTGAACTGAAAGTTCTAAAGTATAGGCACTTTTGTCCCTTGAACAGTAGGGGAAAAGTGGAACTGTAATACCCCAAATGCATGATCTCTAAACAATAACTCTTTTTTTGCCCTGCCTACAAAAATTAATTTGGAAGATTTTCCTATCAGATTCAATGTATTTTACCACCAATTTACTCCTACTTCTTACTTAATTGTTATACACAGAATTACATATTCCAAAAAAAAAAAAAAAGAAGAAGAAGAAGAAAGATGAAGGAAAAGTGATCATCCTGACATCAGTATTTTTGGCTGATTGTAAAATCCATGGCTATGAAGTGGAGGAACAGATGTCCACAGTTCCACTTGGTTCAAATAGCGTTGTTGTGAATGCCTGAGAAAAGTGGGCCAGGAAATTGGAAAGTTCAGGGTCCTTTTGACCTAAATTCAGATGATACTGCCCTTGCATTTTGAGCAATCTGGTTTACACAGTCTCCAGTTTTTAAAATTCCTTCTTGATTCTGGTGGTATGAAAATTCTAAATCATAGTTTTTGATACTCTCATAAATTTATTCTCTTTTTATGTGTGATGAATGGGAAGTGTGTGGAAAAGATGAGAAGTTACTTGGATGGAATTGCTAGCCAGACATCATTTAAATTAGATATAGTATCATTCTTTACTATTAAATTAATACATCTACTTTAAATATTTGTGGATCTTTGAGTTTAGCATACCATTATCATTGATAAATATTTGTGGAACTTTGAGTTTAGCATACCACTATAATTGATTTATTTTAACCTGTTCTTCAAGAAAAAATTTTCTCTATTTCTTTAAAATGCATCATGTACTAATCTGGTCTGTGGCCTTTCAACTCATGACGATACTATAGTATCAGAAAGAATCCTCATATAAAAAGAAATTACCATATGGTTCAATAATCACACAGTTTCACTATGAAAAGTTTCATACATTTGTGTTTCTTTTGTTATATTAGATGTCCTTACAATTGCTAAAAAATTTTGAATACATTATCTTAAATAAATCTCTTGTCTTGCCAAAGCTTTGAGCTAAGCATATATAATTTTCCTTGGAATGTATTTGCAAAATAAGTATACTTGGCACAGAATTTTGGATATTTGCCCCAAAATTGGTAATAGTGTTTGGCAACTAATATTTCATGAAAAAAATTGGTAGGAGATAAGAATGTACAGTTTTGTTGGGTCTAGTTTGTACTGATTTTCTGCAAAAGGCTCACCAATGCTTTTCTTTCCTTCTAATTATGTTGGTGATTTCATCCAAATTTATTACAACCAAAACAACTGGATTAAAAAAAATAAATTGACTTGCCTTTATATAAATCTTGTTTCTTTGGGGAAATAAATGACAATAACAATGCTTACCTTGCTTTATTTGTTTCATGAGACTGTTTATGTTTTGAATCATTCCTAACAAAGGAGAATTTTATTTACAATAGATGAAGTCGCTATTGTTGTTCTGATCCTTTTAGAATCATGAAATTGAGATAGAATATCTATAAAACCTTGCAGTTTCATTTCAACATAATTTTGCAAATTGAAAACCCATTCTTAATTTTACTGGGAATCTCTCAGGTTTACAAATGACTGAGAACAATGAAGGTATAATTGCCCATGAGATTCATATACACAGTTTCCCTTTGAAGAAAGAAGGTCTTTATAGGAGACAGCCTACTGCTGCTTGCAAAGGTGTATCTCTGCCCTTTCTAAAGAATATAAATAGCTTAATACAGGGACAATTTTAGATCTTTGATTTTTATTGGGCTTGTTTTTTTTTTTTACTTTATATATTTTTTTAATTTTTAAAAATATATATGTTTTTTTCTTTCAGAATACTACAGGGGTACAAATGTTTAGGTTACATATATTGCCTTTGCCTCACCTGAGTCAGAGCTACAAGCTTGTCTATCCCCAAGATGGTGCGTACCACACCAATTAGGTGTGGATATACCCATTCCCACTTCCCCCTTGCACCTGATAAATGTTATGGAGATACCTCAAACAGCTAAAAGTAGAACTACCATTTGATCTAGCAATCCCATTACTGGGCATCTACCCAAAGGAAAAAAAAAGACATTTTATAAAAAAGACACCTGCGCTAGAATGCTTATAGTAGCACAATTCATAATTGCAAAGATGAGGAAACAACCCAAGTGCCCATAAATACATGAGTGGATTAATAAAATGTGGTATATGTATACCATGGAGTTCTACTTAGCCACAAAAAACAATGGTGATCTAGCACTTCTTGTATCATCCTGGATAGAGCTGGAGCCCATTCTACTAAGTGAAGTATCACAAGAATGGAAAAACAAGCACCACATGTACTCACCATCAAATTGGTATTAACTGATCAACACTTAAGTGCACATATAGTAATAACATTCATCGGGTGTCAGGTAATTGGGAGAGGAGAGGAGGGGATGGGTATATTCACACTAAATGGGTGCGGTGCACACTGTCTGTGGGATGGACATGCTTCAAACTCTGACTTGGGTGGGGCAAAGGCAATATATGTAACCTAAACATTTGCACCCCCATAATATGCTGAAATTTAAAAAAAATTTAAAAAGTCTAAAAACAATAGATGCTGGAGTGGATGCAGAGAGAAAGGAGCACTTATGCACCGTTCGTGGAACTGCATATTAATACAACCTCTGTGGAAAACAGTATGGAGATTCCTCAAGGAACTAAAACTAGACCTCCCATTTGATCCAGCAATTCCACTATTACCCAAAGGAAAAGAAGTTATTTTATCAAAAAGTCACCTGAACTCAAATGTTTATTGCAGCACCATTCACAATTGCAAAGACGTGGAATCAACCCAGATGCCCATCAATTCATGAGTGTATCAACAAATTGTGGTATATGTATACCATGGAATACAACTTAGCCATGAAGAAGGAAGACTTAATGCCTTTCACAACAATGTGGGTGGAACTGGAGACCATTATCCTAAGCGAAGTATCTAAAGAATGTAAAAACAAACACCACTTATACTCACAATTGCAAATAACTGATGAGCATACATGTGCATAGAGGGAAGTATAACTCCATGGAAATCAATCGGGGGGAGAAGAATGGAGGGAATGGGTGAAAGCCTACTTAACAGGCGCAAGAAACACTATCTAGTTGGCAGGCACACTTACAACCGTGACTCAAGCATTACAAAAGTGACCCTTGTAACTAAAAATATTTGTACTCCTGTAATACTTTGAAATAAAAAAAAATATTAATCCTACCTAGAATCTGAAATATCAACTGAAAGGCTAATGATAAGGTTATCATAGTGGATTATCACATCGATAAACTTTATTCTATTTTTAATTTGTCCCATGGACCGATTCACCTTATTTGTACCTTAATCCATTATAAATATTGATTTTGAGAATCAGTGTTATTGTCAGTATATTTGTTAACATTTTTTCAATTTAAGCATGCTTTTTGCCACAAGAGGCTGTGTTTTTAAGTGTTAGTTTTGTGTCTTAAAACATTCTTGTCTCCAAAATAGCCTGTGTTTTGTGCCAAGTCTATGCAAGTAGAGATTTTGTATTAAGAAACAACTATTATTTCATTGTTTAATTTTGCTAGTGTTTCTCTTTTTTACTCTTAATTATATTCAGTGAACTATCACATACAAAGAATAAAATAGCAACATAATTAATGTAATGTGTTTTTGCATCAGAGTCAGGAGAATGCTAACATAATAAACTGATCATCTAATTCTATCCTATAAACACATGCTTGTAGTATGACTGAAGTTACCAGTATAAAAACCTGTGTTGTTGAGCACAATTATTGGTGTTTTAGATTGGATGAAGTTAAATGTGTCTGACTGAAGATTCCATTTTGCACTTATACTATTCAACACCAGCAGCATATTTTTAGCTAATGTAATTAATTTCAACATATCCTAATGATAAGTAAAATTTTATGATTTCTATAATTTTTGACAAATGTTATTTACATGAAGAAGTTACAAATGTGTGTGTCTTAATTATTTTGTTGAGCTTCTGTAGTTGTGAGGTTTTCGAGGCTCCCGCAGAGTTGGGGAGAAGGACTGAGATGAAGGCAAGTCAGAAAGCCACAAAGGTCACTATTAATACTGAAATTCAGCCATTTCTCTACAATAAATATTCCTCACATTGTTAGTTTTCACGGTTCTGAATAAATTGATTTTGCCGATTTTTGCCAGATTTGCATTGCTTTTATGGGGGAGCATATTTGCGAAAGTTCTTACTCCACCATTCCTGAAGTCATAGGTAAATACAGAGAAGGTGAGCAAATTTTGCCCTGGAATACTCTTGAAGGTAGTAAAACTTGGCACCAGCTGCTTTCTCCTCCCAACAAACTCCTATGGTCTGTTTAATAAATAATCCATCCAATCATTCATTAATATTATACATTTGGTGGTAAACTATTTATCAATTGATCAGAATTATTTTCATACAGTAACTTGAAAATATGTATGTGTTCAAATTCAAGGAGAATCTTCTGGACATATATTTGTTATACAGATATCAATATACATATAGATGAAGATGTAGACATAGATGTCTGCATTTTTCCCCCACAGGTTGTTATTAATAAAGAATGTCAAAGATAGACACTTCTCTTAACGTTCTAAAGGATATTTCATTATTTCCACACATTTTTATAGCCAATGATGCCACTCACCTGGTCCATTTGTGCTTGTTTTATTAATAAATATTATATTAAAATAAAATATGTATGATTTTTTGAAATTATTACTGATAGCACAATATAGATTGTGGAATAAATTGAAAACACTTGATTCCTAATATTTCCAAGAAATAATAACATTCTCAGTATTATCTGCATGATGTTGAAGGAAAGTTTTTATATTTATAGCAATTTTTTCTCGGTTCACAGAGGAACAATCTTAAACGTTTAAAATATAGAGACACTTTTATTTATTCAATTCCAGTTAAAATTTAGTATTTATAAATGTTACCATGAAATGATGAGTTCCTTGAAAACAATAACTATATTGTCTTTTTTATCTTTGTGCCCAGATTATATTGTTGAGCTACCAGGTGTCAAGGTGGTCAACTAAGAAAATGAACCTAACTGAAAATAACAATCTAGACTTTATTCTGTAACCAAGAGACAAAAACAAGTGCTGGCTCCCCAGTCTTTTATTTCTCCCCATGGAGGAGCCCTTGGAGGGGTCAGGTGATGTTAGGCAGGTGGGGGGAATTGTCTTATTCCTTGGAGAGTCCTCAACCAATGTTTCCTATCATTTTATGCGCCCAGGGGATTGTGAAGAGGGAGAGCTGGGAAGAGCTAAGAGTAGAAAGGTACTGAGTTCCTTGATGAAGAGGTCTCCAAAGGAGGTGTCTGGGATGAAAATGCAAATATGCCTGTGAGCACGGCTGGCCCAAGGGGCCCTGAGGCCTCAACCATCGCTCCCCCGGAGACTGTGATGTGCTGTCTGTGCACCAAGCCTGGCATGGAGGCGGCGGTGGCTTTCCCCAGGAGGCCTCCTGGGTAAAGCTTTGCTACTGTTTATGATCGAGCCTGAAAGATCACACTTAGAATTTTGGCCTAGAGCCATACTCCCCATATACAGCAGAATATTTATATATGTATGATTAACTGAATAACCTCAAATCAAAATCATAGTAGCTGTTATCCTCATGAGAGATGCATATAAAATAGTGTAGGGGAACATGGCTAATCTTTAAAGCATTATGACTATGTAAAGCTATAGATTGCAAGCATGTTTATCAAAAAGTTAAGAATGATACCATTAGAAACTATTTTTAAAGAACACACGACCTTTCAATAAAAATGAATTAATAATAAAACTCACACAATCAATGACACATGAAAACACATAAATACATTAAAAATCGCCAATATAATTTGATCTATTTCTTTGGGTAATTTTTAAAGAGTACAGCATATTGATTTCCATTCTGAATATTAAAAAAAACTCATAAGAAGCAATAAATTAATATCCTCAAATAGACTCTATTTTTGATTTTACTGTAAACTATCATTTAAACAAGGATTATTTGCAAAGACAGAATGACTTATTAACTTCAAAATAGACTCCAGTGAAACACTAAGGGCATGGCGCAGATACCAAAATTAAATTTGTTTGAATCTTGTTTGTGCAATCACTTAGCTCAGCATCAGTAGATACTGATAACAGTCATTTGTTAGGTAATTCAAAATAACGTTCTCTACCAAGTATTTCCTTCCAGATACATGAATATTTTTGTGTTTATTTTTAAGGAAAACTGAAAATGAAGCTTAATAACAAATGGTATGCACATTTGAATTATGCTAAATTATGCATGTGAATATAAACCGTGCCAAATGATCTTTTAATTAAACTTCTTTGGTACAATATATTAGCATATAATCTCTTGTCACCAAGAAAAACAAGGCTCTGAAATGAATTAGCTATTTTTATCTTTACTCTGACCCTAAAACAGCATATGAATCTGCATGTCTTATAAAATTTACCCTGACGGCATTAAAACAAATTATAAAACTATGATAGTCAGAACATGTTAATATTAGAAAGGCGACAGGTAGAAGATCTCTGGAATGGAAATCAACAACTACTCAACACTTATTTGAGGAGGCTCAAGGTCAGTTACAAATTTCTTACAGCAAGGAGGCTTAACCAAGTATGAACTATAAGAATACGTGACAGCACAGTCCTCACAGAGATGAATGCCTGGCACTTTAATAATCACGTCTGTGTACTCTTCACGTTCTCTGAAATTATGACACTTTTAGCCATAATGTCTTCCGATTGATAAACCCTGCTCAGATATGGTGGTATTTACAAAGAACCTCATTAGAGCAAAGGAATTGTGCCAACCGCAATTTGCGCATCTTCCCTAAACTATTATATTTTCATTGGAAATATCTCCAGAAACCAGAAATATCATATTTTAATATGAAGAAAATGTTCCCCCTCCCCCACAGTGGGCCAGCTGCATTATTTTCCTACACTTTGTAAGCTATCAAGAAGAAATAATGTTTGTAATCAGAATACAAAACCAATGGCATAAGGCGAGGCCACAGTGAAATCATTAATTTTTATTGAATGAAACTGATCTAGCACAATAGATTAAAAAAGAGCAAGATGAATGAAAACTCAATTCACCACAAATGTTGAAATTTCAAGATCTTATTGTAAGAGAAATACAGATGGGAGGAGGCAAGGTGTCTATCTTTCAAAGTTTAGCATTGATCAGTGAGGTATAAGATCAAAGAAGGAAGGGAGAGAGGGAAGAAGAGGACAAAGAGAGAGGGGCAGAATGAAAATGGAAACAGGATACGCAAAACTTTGTCGGAGGAAAAAATGACAAAAGAGTATTTAAGTTTCACTCAAAGGGATGGTAAAAAAAAAAACGTTAAACAAATTTTCAAAATTTCATTTTAGGCATAGAAACAAGTTGAAAACAAATTATGGGAGAGTAATGATAAATTTAAAACAAAAATATCAGAATAAAATCACACCGAACTGAGTAGCTATGCAAAGTGCAACTATATAGTCAAAAATACCCAGGTAAGGAAAACAATCAAAGTGGACAAGAAAAACTAGACAAGGAATATAGTACATTCCTAGGACTTACAGAAATAAGAGAAATAAATTTAAATTTTAAAAATTCAGATTTATTTGATCTTCTTATGCCTCAAATTAATACTCTTTAAAAAACTTCTCCTCTTATAAAATAAAACATCAGCTTCTAGACATGAAGTGGATCTGACCCACACGTTACCTTATATTCACGCTTATTTTCCTTATAAAATATGTTAAAATATTTGCTGATAACAAAATACCATGTTGCTTTTGGTTATTTTTTTCCTTTTGCCTAGAATATTCTTTCCATGTCTTATTTAACAGATGTTTACTTAATCATCTTTCACCACTCTGTCACAGGTATGTATCTGTCATATTTCTGCTTCATTTATTCATTTATGCATCTTTTCTCTTGACTGGACAATAAACCACTGGACAGATAGAATTAGGTTTTATTCATCTCTACATACTCTACTCAGAAATTAGCTTAAGTACCTGGCAAAAAAGATTTATTCAATAAACTTTTGGGGATGCATCATGAGTGAAATCATACTGGAAGAAAGAAGGAAGGGAGAGAAAAACAAAAAAAAAAAAACGATTAAAGGTGTGGTATAAATGTATGGCCAAATCTATTGCCTAATTAGTGACTTGTTTTAGAACAATATGTCTACACATTTAGAGGAAAAATAAAAATTATTAGCAACATAATAGCTTTTAAATAATTATATTAAAATAAATCAAGGAAAATCTCAGAAATTAGAGAATCTTGACACATGCTGAACAGTGTTTTATAAAATTTTAGTAGCAATCTTGCTGACAATTTAAAGTGTGATAGAAGGGAAGCTGTAAAGTTACCACCAAATGTCATTAGAGGACAGCAAAGAGCTGCCGATTATGGAAAAGGAGATAAACTGAGGCACCTGTAAGGACGGTAAGTACAGAGTGGGGCTGAGAGCTCAATTTAGACATACCCACCCCGAAGCCCAAAATCTTTCTCAAATTCCATCTGCCTCTCAAAACTTTTATATGTGAAATTAGTACATATCAATTACTTTAACAATTTGTCATTCAACAGATGAGTCAGGAACAAAATTAAAATGACCAGGTAAGACTGTCCAATAACTACATAAGTCCCTAAGGTAGATGCTAGGTGCAGAAATCCCCCTTAGAAAATACATATTCAAATTGATGAACATGCAGTACACCAGTTAAAACTGAACTAAACATTATGGATTTACCAATACTCTCAATCTATGGCATATTGAGATATTAACATCTCTGTAATAATGAAAAATTAATGAAAACAATTTTGAAAATTAAGCTACACCAAAGAAGCTGGAAAGTAAATTTAATATGTGGGTCAATAAACAGCAAAATATAAGGGAGAGATAATACTACTGAAGAGATCAATGTGGAGACTGGGAAAGTGAAACTTCTTGGCACCCTCTTCGATGGGGAAGGAATGGTGAAAAATAAATTTGAAGTACACATGATAGGTATTTGACATTTTTCATTAGGCTAACAGGGTAAGGCTGAAAAAGCAGTCTCTTTCGAGTGAATTTTCTTTTCCGTTATTTATGTATGGATTCCACTACCAACGTACTGTTCTACTGATGAAAACCATTTATGTTCTTAGGGAACAATACGCTAGCTACCCAAGTGATGAATTACCCACCTGTCAAGAAAAAAAGGAGGACACAGGTAATCAATGTAGTCGGTCATCAGGCGGCAAAGTTACAATCTTCACTTAGAAACTGCTGGAAATAAAATCATAATTTTCTAAAACTCTTCTTTAAAATTAAAACTGAGAACCTTATGAAAATGATGTGTGAAAGAAGACAGCATGATTTAATATAAAAGCTGTAGTCTGAAAAGTGTATTATGCAAAGATACACGGAGGCAATGCCTTTACTATTAAAACGGACAATAATAAATAACAAATAAATTATATTTCGGAGGCTTTTTGAGATACTAAGACTTCAGGAAATCTGAGTATTCATAGAAAACGCCTCACATAATAAGTAGCCTATTATCATCTGGACTTTCTTTCTGCGTGGGACACAGCCGGCAAATTCACTCCTGTTTTCCTCCCTCACCTGTCTAATGCAGGGTTATTTTCTGGGCCTTGGGTTAAATGCTATTTAATGTAGGATTTATCTGCGCTCCCAGAGTTGGTTAAATTGCCATCTTCTATACACCGCTTGCAACCTGTAGTTTTTCTTCCTACCACTGAATCACAATTTATAGATTTATACCTATTGTTTATTATCAGTGGTCTCCTCATTGACCTATAATAATTACGAAGCTAGAGATGGTGTCTGTGTCTGACCCTCATGTTCATCATGCCAGAAACACATTAAATACTTAACTAATAATCATTGAAAGGATGGATAAATATAGGACTGTGCATTTTAAAATTTTGTAAATATAAAATAAAATTGTGAGGCCAGGTGCGGTGGCTTGTGACTGTAATCTTAGCACTCTGGGAGGCCGAGGGGGTAGGATTGTTGGAAGCCAGGAGTTCGAGACCAGCCTGAGCACAAGTGAGACCCTGTCTCTACAAAAAATAGGAAAATTAGCCAGGCCTGATGGCTCTAATCTGTAGTCCCAGCTACTTGGGAGGCTGAGACGGGAGGATCACTTGAGCCTAGCAGCTAGAGGCTGCAGTGAGCCATGATGATACCACTGCACTCTAGCCCATGCCACAAAGTAAGCCCTGTTTCAAAAATAAAATAAAATAAAATAAAACCAAACCAAATAAAATTGTAGACTCAGCACATAAAATTCTTTAAATGGAATGAAGTTAAAGTGTGAGAAAAATGAAATAAAAAGTTGTCTAGAAATTTAAAAAAATGTTACGGCTTTTCATGCTACTTTAATTAGTAGTTAGATTTAATTACCAAGACAGAAAAAATAATCATGAAAATTGACTTGATTCAATATGAGAAAACTCTATGAGATAGCAATCTAACTGGAGCAGGCCAGTAATTGCAAGGAGTTATTTAAACTTAGGTACAGAGCTTCCTTAAAAGCACACACAATTTTTTTAAGCATGAAGTCCCTTTGGCATCTATTTCTATAGTATTTATGTTACCAATAATAAAATGTTACTTTAAGATAAATATATCAAACTCTGTATTAATTGTCTTATATTACATAGTTTCTCCTTCTCACATCCTATGGGTTTAAGAAGTACATGAATTATCTAGCATTTTCTAAATTGAATATAACAACATAACATATTAGTACTAATATTCCAATGCAGTTTTTAAGGAGAAAATTGCTATTTCACCATATTTCCAGTGTGGATTCATTCTTTTATATACATATTGATTCGATTTGATTAGTTCCTTGATCAATGCATTTATTCATCCATTATTTATTGAGTATCTACTACATGACACACACTGTGTTGGACACTAAGAGTGAATGACAGACACTGTTTACTTGCAGGTGGATGGATGGTTGTAAGGACCTCCTTAAGAAATCTTTTATGTTGAAGCCTAAAGGATGAAAAGGAGAAACAGGCCCAATCTTTTACATAATGGTTAGGCATTTTGGTAGTTGCCTAAATTAAATATAGCAAGCATAGAAATTAACATGATTTTATTTTTGCTCTATAAATATGTCTTAGGGAAAAATAAAGTTTAAGGAGAAACAATGGGTGATGGGGAAAAACTGTTGGAAAGCACTGGAAGTTGTACGGGCAAGATATAATGCTAATTTGAAGCAAGACAATGTGAAAGCAAGGACAATGTGAAAACATTACTGAAGTGATCTGTAGGTGAAGTAGTAGGTGATGGTAGTGGAAGTTCGTTTATTCAGTATGTTTTTGTAAAGCACTTACAAAAATGCAAGGTACGCTTCTTATCTTTAGGATATCATGCAAGAACAAGAGAATGCCTGCCCTTGGTAAGATTATATTCTATTAGGCAGAGACAGATAATAAACTTATATACATAACTGGATAATATAATTTCACATATTTATAACTTCTACAAAGTTTAAATAAGGAATTAAAATGGAGTATGATATAGTATTAGAGAATAAAGATTGACAGAATATTTTAGATATTGTAGTTAGAGGAGGCATCCCTGAGAGGAAAATAATTTGATGAATTTGAACAATGCTGTTGCTGAAAATAATAGAATATGTGGATTTTATCTGATAATTTAATTGCTAATGACAATAAGCTAACATATCCATCCAGTTATTTCCATCTTTAGTGATAATTCTTCCAAAAAGACTAGATGGTTTTTGTTACTCTGGACATTCCTGAATGAACACTGTCAAATTCTTTGAATCTCGGGGACATAAATTTTAGGGCAAAAATGGTTTCTAATTCTACCTCCAAAAATAGCTATCAGAATTTGATTTAGAATATCTGTTCCTTGTACAGCCCAAGTAAAAATTTTTAAAATATTTGGGACTTGAGGTAGATAATATTGTTCTCAGTACACTTATACTGACAAATTCATAACTCATTCTAAAATACCCTGAGTCAAGCATATGAATACAGAAAGAGCTCACTAATGCAACCCTCTGCTCTCATCATCCCTGCTGCTCCACTTCTCACTTGGTATATTTTATACTCTCCATTTTCATCAAATGGAAATGAACTAGATTAAACAGATTTATCAATCTAAAGGATACCTCATAGTCGTCAGTGGCAATGTTTTCATTTTCTAGCTTACATTTAAAATACAAATGGAGTAAATTACTGGAAAAACATATAAAAAGTGTTCCATATTTTGTGTGATGGCTTTAAAAGCTTTTTGAAAATAAATATTAATATCGTGTAAGCCTTTCCACACACTGGAGTACAATTTATATTTAGGAACTTTAGGGAATTGATCCATAGAGGCAGAAGAACAGCAAGGAAAGTGGAGAGCTAAATAAATTATACACCAATAGTAGAGAAGCCACAGAAGATGTGAAATAGCGTCGCCATTCAGATTCAGGGGTTTCTTTATCAGGGTGTATAAATCGCACCTCTAATAGCTTGACTGTGCACCGGAGTCACTTTAGGCCATCTATGCTCCGAAGCTGGGAAATTTGTTTAAAACCGTTTAAGACTTAAGATGCATGAAGAACACCTTCAGTTCAAGTCAAGGAGACAGTCAAAGAAATTGATCAAATATGCAGTTTTCCAGCTTATTATTCTACCTGCTGGCAACTAGAAGGTTATCAATGTAAATCAAAATACTTACAAGCTAGATGCCCAACCCTGTAGATACTCATACAGCATTGCCATCAAGTCTCATTTCGCTCTTCCTTTGAATGAAATGATTGATTGATGGCTCACAGCTCGAATGACTCTGCGCTGCCCAAGACCCTTCTCTGCTCTGCACACTCCACACTGAGTTTGCATCATTGACTTTCTGCCAGCCACTTTGCTGCCAGGACACAATGACATTTAATGATCTTTCAACATGACAATGTCACATTCATCACTCTTTATCACTTGAGACAGACCTAAATTCAAATGCAAACATGAAATGGAGACTGACTTCAATCCAAACTCTGATATACTTTTGAATTGGCATCTATCAACACAAGTTGGTGACATACATGGAAGAGAAAATAACCTGTTGCATGTAGAATAATTAAAAATACCAGTTCTGAGACTGTCCTACGACATCAAGGGTATTTTAATTTTACAAGTAAATTTTTCTTATAAAAAGCTTTGAAGTGGAAATTATATTTTCTCAACTGACACATCAACTAATATCAATCAAATATCTACATGAACTTGGAGAGGATAATGTACTCTTAATGTACTATCCTGCTTTATGAAACAAGTACCATAATACCCACACATGCTATTTATAGAGTACTTGAGGGGAGAGAAAGTTACAACACTCATTTAGAAGAAAATAAAAATCAGTATAATTACACAAAATTGTTCAGAACTTTTTCTTCCTTGGAATCACCTTAGCTTGCTGAATGTACTATTCTACACTATTTTTCCCCCTAAACCAAACATCTTCCGTATACCTACACTTTCCTAATACCACAGACGCAAGCCTACATTCGTGTGATGGAATTTCACTGAAGTTTAGGGATATTAGAATATTGGTAAAGTATTCCAATACTGTTTAACAAGTAGTTGGTAAAATGTATACCAATAAAGGTAAGAAATGTCTGCAAGGAATTCTGGTTTTTGGAACCCCCTCAGTCATTCTTGATAGCTTAAACTGAAAGTAATGTTACACTTCATTCTTAGAAACTAATGGATCCTTTTTTTAAAAAGTTTTTAATTAGGAAAATTTTGCCGTTAAACCACTAATTTTTTGCTTTTTAGTTAAACCTAAAACAAGAAAAGAAAAAAAAAAAAAGCTCTTCAACATACAATGTTGATATTAACCAAAACTTCATGAAATGATCAGGGACTAATCTGTGCACTTCTATATCCACAGAGCTTGATGTTTGATAAATGATTGTAGAATCCAATTAAATAGATGTATTATAAACTTCATCAGTTTCACAAGGAAGGAGGACAGGTTTTCTTATACATCACAATAAAAAGAATACCTCTTTGCTATTATACTAAAAGCTTACTAAATTATTTCTCTAAAATAAGTTCTTCTTTGATCTAATCTCCCAATACTTCAAACTCAAGGCAATTTTTACATTCTGCCCTACATTTTAATGACTGTAGTGTGTATCTAATATTTTGTGTTAGCTGTCAAACAATTTGAGAGTGGAGAACTATGTATACCATGTATGCAAGATAGGGCTTACCACAAAATTTATCATATCGTAAGTGCTCACTAAACATTCGGGCAAAATCAATGTCTTAAAAGCATTAGTCTCTAGAGCCCCACAGCATTTACAGTGTGTTACACTTCCTAGAATGGATTCTGGTGGTGCTCCAGCAGCTCCTCCTTCCCAGCAAGGGCATCTGTCCTTTATCCTGGTAGTATCGCCAGTTAAAAATTCACAGCTGCTTCCTTCTCCAGCCAAAGGGAGCCACCGCACTCAAAGGGCCACTCCCACCCCCACTCCCAGCCCACCTATGGCAGACAGGATACAAGGTAGGACTAACTCTGTAGACCAGTTTGTGTCTGGAGATTTCCTTTGGATTCCCACTGACACCAGCTGAAACCACACTTGCTTTCATTTTTTATGCTATTATAACACGTTTTCCACGGTCCTTTTCTCCTGAGAGACTCCCTTACTAAAACACTTGAACAGAAACTCCCATCTTACAATCTGTTTCTATGGAACCTGATCTAAGGCAGGGCAGGTGGCACCGTGAGTAACCCCAGAAAGCAGACTCAAAGGATGGGGTCTGGATTTGGATCGCTTGTTAGTAGGTGAATTCAAAGAGTATCCCATCCCTGATGATAAGTGAGGTAATAGAAACTCCTGGGACCACGGCAATGTAATTCCTAAAACTTTTACTTGTTTGTATTGGAATGGGATACCGGTGCCAGTCTCAGAAACTTGAGACGTATGGAAGAAATAGCCACTATTGAACTCGGTGTCTCTGGGAGTCAGACTGATGAACAGCCAAAATAGTATATATAACCAAAACAGATTAAAATGAAGGTGCTGAAGGCAACGTTGCTCATTTTCCAGACTTAAGCTAGTTCCAGTTTACAGAGAGGTCTTACCCCCACGAGGAAGAACCATGTAACACCAGAGTAAGACTAAATAGTGGTAATCCTTCTAAGCTTTTCAAAAATCCTGTGGCTGTTTTGGGAGGTCACCAAAGACTGGGGAAAGCAGACTACTAAATTCTTTTGAGAGCTATTGGATACAGTGCACATATGAGGGTCAGATAATAAGTGAAGTTTTACTCCAGGTCTGTCCCAAATGTATCCATTGTGTTCATGGACCCACCCAGCAGTCCTTTATGTAAATTCCACATGTATAATTTAAATGGACATTCTTGCTTGTTTATAACAAACCCTCAACAGGGTAAGAGCTATCATAGGAAAATTCATGTAGAAGCTTCTATAACTGCCCCTTCCACACTGGCAAGATAATAAATATAAAGCAGTATTATATCCCAAGAGAACGACACATGTTGGTGCCATATTCAAAGATTTAAAGGATGCATTTAATTCATAAGTTTGGCCTCTGTAAAACTAGAAGATCATGCTAGATAATTGGTGACTGCTGCAAATTAATCAAGCTGTAGCCAAGATATGTGGATTTTGTGACTCTTGATAAGGCTATGGATGCCCAGTGAAAATCTTTCAACAATGAAAGCAAAATAAATATGTTTAAAGGAAGAATTCATCACCAGCAGACCCATGATACAATGTAAAAGGAAGTCTTTCAAGAAGAGGAAAATGATATAACATGAAATATGTATTAAGAGCATCAGAAAGGGTAACATGGATGAACATGTAAGATATTTTTTTTTGTTTATAAATGTCTTTAAAAGATAACTTACTATTAAAAAATGTAATAACACTGATTATCCTGAGGAGGTAGAGTTGCTTCTATATATCCGGAGCAGGAAGAAATATGTTTGGCACTCTAGTAACCCCTTAGGTATCTCTTGGTACACAGTACCTGTTTATAACTATAAATTGGCATGTGCAGCAACAATGACCTATATATCTCTGCTTAGTTTTTTTAATAGGATTGATGACTAATTTAATACTTCTTAACAAGCTGTAGAGAGGTCTATTCAACTAGTGTTGAAAAATAATGCTCAAACCAGAGTGGTTATAGCAGTCTAAATAAGTAGAATTAGCTCTTACCATCAAAGAAATTATCAGAATTGCTTTAACACAAAAGTTGTATTTTATTATAACAGAAATGCATAATTTCCTTTATTTGTGTTCTTAAAATTAAAAACCCCTAAATTCATTGTGATGGGATATTTATAAAAAGTTTTAACTAGTTGATGATCTTGTTATAATTCTGTACAGAAATGTGATGGTCGTAGTAATGTCTGAATAATCTATCACTGGTGAATATTATATTATGATACTAGTAAGTAGTCTCAGAAATCAGCATATATCTTTATATAACTGTTCTTAAAAGACAGATCTTAATGTTTTCTGAAGCAATGCATTATATAACAGCAAGAACATCAAACTTAGCATACAAATCCAATAATATAGATTTGCCCAAGGACTCTTGCTGTGAAAAGTAATTGAAAATATTGTCAATTCTCTCACTTTCACAAGACATGTCATTTCAGACCAACCTCCAATATTTTCACAGTTGCTGATTCATTCTTTATTCCATTCATTTAATGTGAGAATTTGACAAATACTGTGTGTTTGATTGTTTTGTTTTTCTATACAGATTTGATTTTATTTGAATCAGTCACTTTCTTTTATTAGTACACTAGTAAATTTAAAAAAAAATCATTTATATATTCATCACATGCCAAAATAATACTGAGTGTAGTAGAACCAATATGAAGATATTTTTATACATTATATTTAAAAATTTAGTCAACTGAGTTTGAATACTGGATCTACCACACACTCTGGGCAAAGGTAAAAATTATTGGAATCAATTTGGTGCTTATCGAGACATGCTTGACTTTTCTGCAACCTGAACCACTATGATTTTATAAACGCTTTATAACCACACACCAAAAAACGTAACAATTTTGATCTTCCTACTTGAAGAGATAAGGGCGGTAGATGTAAAATAGCAGCTTTTACTAGTCTATTGAATGAACCATTTTGGAGTAGCAAGAATGGAATTTTTTATACTTTTATTTGCCCTAAGCACCATTTGACTCTATCTTGTCACTGATGATTACAGTCAATCTAATGATTTTCACCTAAATTTCTCCCTTTAAAATAATACTAAAAAAAACTAGGTTACCTCTACTTTTGCTTGGTTTGGGGCTATAAAGAGTAGAAAATAATACTGAAACTTAAAAAAAATCAATCCAATCCATAAGAAGCCCAAAGTTTAATTTGGCAGAAAAATACCTAAATAAGTACGATAAATTATACATGACATTTATATGAAAAGTAATGGAAACTAGAATGAAAGTGCAAATTCTACTTGGGGGGATTCATGTAATATTTAGGGAGGAGGTATGAATGACTCCAGTCTTGTTTGCATTTATCCCCAGAGACAGAATAATGCCATTATATATTACATGTTTCATCAGTGGAATGGGCAAATCTGCTTGTTCCTAATCATATCTTCCTTGATCTACTGCAATAGTGTTTTTAATCCTACTTATCTTTATCATGGTCTCCACAGAACAACTGTATTATCTTTTCCAAATCTAAATGAGATGACGCCATTCGTCCAGCTAAATATTAATGGCTTCTCATTGAATTTAGGCAAAAATCTAAACCATTTTTATCGCCTACAAGACCTTCCAAGGCCCACCCACCCCGTTCTCCAGTCCCATTCACGCTGTTATCCACAGTGCTCCATTATACCTCAGCCATTTGGAATATTTCTGAGGTACTTGATCACACTGACTCATGTGTTTAACATTTTTTTTTTTTTGTCTTTTTACCTGAGCTAATTTTCTCCCAAATGTTTATATGACTGACTCTTTGTCAACATTTAAGACATTGTCTATTTGTCACCTGCCAACTCAATTTACAACACCTCTTTCCCTGCCTCTAGTGACTCTCCATTTTCCTATTTTATTTTTATAATGCTTATAATTATCTTAAATAATGTTATTTATCTATAATTTTATTGTAGATATTGCTTTATATTTTGTTCGCACCATATCATTTGCAATTTAAACTATGATCAGAGTATAATAGGGACTCAGTAAGTATTTTTGAATGACTATTGCCATCTTTGAAGTATGAGTAATCATTGAAAAGAAGGAATAACCATGTAAATACATGAAGTATGAAACAAGTACATAGACACAATAATAAATGGTTCATTCTGGCCAATAAATAACATACAGGAACTGGGAGGGTTGAAAGACTTAAAAATTAGTATTATGCTATCTCACAGATATTTTCCACTTCAAAATTGTGGTATTGGTGCATGTCATCAGAAGATATTAAGTGCCATAAATTTATCTTTATGTTTAAGTAGATGCTATTGCAGGCTGAATAATGGCCCCCTAAAGATATATACATCCTAATCCCCAGGACTTATGAATATGTTACTTTATATAGCACAGAGAATTTTAGAGATAGGGTTAAGTTAAGGATCTTCAGATGCACAGATTACACTCGATTATTCAAGTGGACCTAATGTAATTACAGGGTCCTTATAGGATGCAGACAGTAGAGTAAAAATTTGGGGGAACCCATATGGGTGAATAATCCTAAATGGTAAAGGGATGAAAGATAACAGCTTGAGGTGGTAGTCAAGGGAATATATTTTATGGTAAGTATGGAAGGAGTTCTGTCAAAAATATGATCTTGTTTGCATCTTAAACACCAGCAAGAGGAATTAAGAGAAGGCAGCATCTTTACAACACTTAAAGAAATAGATTAGTTTGCAACATAACCTTTTTTATTTAGTAGTTTTATTTTAAAATGATTTTTGATTTATAAAAGAATGTCAGTGGCTCACACTTGTAATCCCATATCTCTGGGAGGCCAAGGCAGGAGGATTTTTAGAGGCCAGGAGTTTGAGACCACCCTGGCAACATGCAAGATTTTGTCTCTACAAAAAATTAAACAAAAAAATTATCCAGGCTGGTGTTGCATGCATATAGTCCTAGCTTCTCAAGAGGCTGAGACGAAAGGATCACCTGAGCCCAGAAGTTTGAGTTTAGAGTGAACTATGATTGTGCCACTGCACTCCAGCCTAGGCAACAGAGCCAGACCATGTCTCAAAAAAAAAAAAAAAAAAAAAGGGAATTACAAAATAATACCCTCATTTGCTTCACCTACCTTCCCCTACCTTCCCCTAAAGTTAACATTTATATAACCATTTATAACAAAATTAAGAGATTAGCATTGATTGGTATAACCCTAAAACTGAACTACTGATTCTATTCAGATTTTCCCGATTTTTCCAATATCACTTTTCATTCCAGAATTCAATCCAGAATACAAAGTTGCATTTCATTATAAGATCCACTTAACTTCTTTCCATCTTTGACTTTTTTCTCTTTGATTTCTTTTGTTTCATGATCATAAACATGAAGAATACGGATCAGTTATTTTTTATGTCCCTCAATTTGTGTTTGACATTTTCTCATGCTTAAACTGAACTTAAAGATTTGGGGGAAGAATATAATAAAGGTGCCATTAGTTTTATTGGTCTGAGAATTTTTTTATTTGCTTCACTTTTGAAGGATATGCTTTGCTGGTATAGAATTATTGTTGGCAGTTCTTTTGTTTTAGTTTTTCCCTTCAATTTTTTTTTTTAAATGTTATTCCACTGTCTTCTTACTTAGGTGTTTTCTGGTGAGAAATGTGCTAAATTTCTCATCATTGTTCCTCAGTATGATAATATTTTCACCCTCTTGCTACCTTCAATTTTTGTTTTGTTTTCTTGCTTTTGTTTTTTGTCTTTGCTTTTTAGCAGTTCGAACAAATATGCTATGCTTGATGTCCTTGCTTTTGATGATTGCCTTGCTTGGTGTTTCTGCATTATTTTTTCTGTTGTTTGTGTCTGTCATTAATTTGGGAAAGTTCTTGTCCATTGCATCTTCAAATTTTTATTTTTCACTGTAGTTCTGCTGTTCTCTCTTCCTCTTGGATTCTAGTAAGACACATTTTAGACCTTTTGATATTGTTTCAATGCTCTTATGTGTGTCTTTACAAGATCTCCAGCCCCTTCCCCAGGGGTAAAGCTTATTTTTTTCTGTTCCCTTTACCCACAATAAGTTTTTACTAGTCCGGTAAGTGGATAGTTCTGTTGTTCCTTCCCCTGAGGAATAAGGCTTTTCTTCCATATGGTAGACAGGAAAGACAGGAATAGGTAAAATCTTAGCAGTAGGGGCCGATCCTTCCCTTAGCCAGCAAGAGAGGAGCTTTTTGAGGTTCCTCTCCAACCTTCCCTATAAACGTGTGGCAGTTTTCAGAGCGGGAAAGACTTTAGGAGCAGGAAAACTTTCTTATGCTGGAGGCCCCCAGAGCTTCACATTTTCATGCTAGCTACATTTGGCCTTTAGCAATTCATTAAAAATACCTAGTTGAATCTTCACACTAGCTTGAAGGCATGCAGCAGAGTCTGCCAGCCCCAGGTACACATAAGTTAAGTCCTTCTATTGTCCCTGTGGGGACCTGCCTTTCCCCAGATGCCAGATTAAATGTTTGCCTTGAATCAGCTGTTCTCTGATTGTCTCAAGAAATGTCACTTATTTGCAATTTTTCACTTTCTCTCTCTTTTTGTAAAATTATTGTTATAAGGGAAAGGACAATACTTTCTCCAGTAACACACAGCCTTTTCCATGTGTTGGGTAGATAGCAAGGGATTCTGGGTCTCCTAGGGACAAAAGTGGGTGCCTTTGTGGTTCACCCTCCCCAAATGGGCTTTCAGAGGGACCCATGGCACATCTGCATGTGCAGTAAGACTCAGGTCATGTAACTCCCAACTGTCCAATCAAAGTGGTAATGTGGTGACGTCTGAACCATGGGAGGTTCCTGCCCAGACACTTTAAAACAAGACCCAGACCATAACCAAGGTCTCTTTTTGCTATGACAAGGGGTCTGGTTCTTACCTGTGGTGTAAGTATCTTGCTCTGTAAATGATTATCTTGCTCTTGCTCTTTAGTCCTATCTTGCTCCCCCTCAATAATTCACCATATGCATGCCTTACTTTGGCGCATCTGGCCATTCTTCAGCCATGAGCACACCAAGAACTGGGAACACAGAACGAAATTCCCAAAGCCCACACATGAATTATTACAACTACTTTTTGTTATTTCTTCAAAAAACAAAGAATGATAATATAAGAGTGTATGATAGTTTAAAATCTGAAGCTTTGTTCCAATGGTTTAATTGTTCATTTTTCAGGGATTATTCAATAAATGTATACTGAGTGTTTATTATAGATGCTATGTGTAGTCTACCCGGATGGCAGTTAGCCTCCTTCAGAAAGTAGTTTGTAAGAAATATGGATATATTTTCTGCCTTGTGATCAGAATAATTTTGCTAATTATAATATGTGCTATATCTAAAAATCATTTCTACATATACAGTTGATATTTGGATATATTGCAACACATATTTAATAACTGAAGAGGTTACTTTACTCACGACAAAAAATGAAAACAACAAAACACTAAATCATTTTCAGTGCTGAAATCTACTCTATAACAACAGAATATCATTTTCTAAAAGTTACCAAATGGAAGAAGAGAGACATGCAGTGGAACACTATAATTAATGTGTGTCACAGCTTTGTGTTAATGTCTCTTTCCTCCTCACTAGCAAATAGTGAGATATTTCATCACATGGCTAAGAGGGAAGTCCCTGACCAGCTTCTAAAACTCATCTCTAGATTGCTGGTTATATGTTCTTTGATTCTTTTCTGCAATTTCATGCTATTCTGCCCAGAGATAGCTTCTTTCCTCTCCTGGAATTTGACAGTAGAGAATTCTCAGCTGCTCCTTTTGCTGTTATGCAGAGATCACAGTTGAATAACACATCTACAATATCTGTATTTCTAAAACAGTAGTATTTGTTTTGATGCCAACTCTCATTTAACTGTTGGCTAGACTGTAACCCAAGAATGATTTACTCATTGCTTTTGAGCAATGAGTAGACCAGAGATATGCCTGGTGGAGGGGAAATTTTATTTTTTGAATTTAATAGAATATTTTTTCATTTTGTAAAGAGGAGACTTCCTTTCTTTATAAGTAAAATCTGAAAAACATGCTCCCCATAGCACAGAAGTCAGCAAAGTGCAGATTCTGTTCTCATTTAACTGAATATCTTCTGCTGTAGTGCTCTGTGATTTTAGTAGTTATTAACTGGTTCATACCCACATTGTGTCAATTGCATGGACAGGGCATCTTAATACTGGATTGAAAAAATAGTCAAATTTTGCATGGTTAACATTATTGCTTTTGAACATAAGCATACATGGCATTTTAAGAATTACTTTATATTATACTTGAGACATAGCCCCCAGCCCCATGTGTAGGATATATCTTTAAAAATCAGAATATGTTTTAAATATATTCAGTCATTTATATGTTAATATATAAAAATATATGCTGCATAGTCTAAAATTTATTTT
This sequence comes from Indri indri, assembly GCA_004363605.1. Classification (NCBI taxonomy): domain Eukaryota; kingdom Metazoa; phylum Chordata; class Mammalia; order Primates; family Indriidae; genus Indri; species Indri indri. The sequence continues at coordinate 56,029 of RJWJ010002325.1, forward strand.
TACTATATATTTGAGGTATACAACATCATGTATACTTGCATACATATGCATAATAAAATGACTAAAAACAAATTTACTTATTTATCACCTTCCATAGTCACCTTGTGCGTGTGTGTACATGTGCGTGTAACAACACCTAAAATTTACTTACCTAAATTTTCAATATGCAACACAGTATTACTAATAATAATCATGCTGTAATTACATCTCTAGACCTATTCATCCCACCTACCTTCAAATTTGCACCCTTTAACCTATTTTGTCCCCTTCCTCACCTCTAGTAACCACCATTCAACTCTGTGTATTCAATATATAGAGAGATGGATAGATTTTGCACGTAAGTGTGATTATACAGTATTTTTCTTTCTGTGTCTGACTTATTTCATTACCACAAGGTCCTATAGTTTCATCCCTGTTGTCACAAATGACAGTGTCTCTTTTATTAAGACTAAATATTTCGTTTTACATAAATATATACACACATATCTTGTATATATGTGAGTGTGTATATGTCACAATTTCTTTATCATCTGTCAAAGGATACGTAGATTGTTTCCATATCTTGGTTATTGTGGTAATGCTGCAATGAACATGGGAATGCAGGTATCTCAATGAGATGCTGATTTCATTTCCTTTGGGTGTGGACCCAACAGAGAAATTGCTGCATTGTATGGTAGTTTTATTTCAAATAATTTTGGTAATCTCAACACTGTTTTCGATAATAGCTGTTCCACTTTATATTCACACCAACCATGTACAATGTTTCCCTTTTCCCCACACCCCTGCCAAAATTTATCTCTTAACTTTTTAAAAATAGCATCTTAACAGCCTTAAAGTGCTCTCAATGTGGTTTTGATTTGCATTTCTCTGATCATTAGCCATGTTGATCACCTTTCATATTTTTATTTGGCATTTTTATGTCTTTTTTAGAAAATTGTCTATTCAGGTCCTTGTCCATTTTTTAACTAGGTTATTGTTGTTACTGAGTTGTGTGAGTTTCTGAGATATTTTGGCTATTAACCCCTTATCAAATACATGGTTAGAAAATATTTTCTTCCAATTCAGAGTCTGTTTTTCATTTTGTTGATTGTTTCCTTGGCTGTGCAGAAGCTTTTAATTTGATGTATTTCCACCGCTTTATTTCTGCTTTTGTTGCCTGAGCTTTTAGTTTATATCCAAAAAAGCATTGCCAAGATCATATCAAGGAGCATTTTCCCTATGTTTTCTTACAGGGATTTTACTTGTTCTCTCTCATCTTTTGGTAATAGACATTTTAAGAGGTGTGAGATGGTATCTGATTGTTGTTTTAATTTGCATTTTCTCAATGATCAGTGGTGCTGAGCATTTTTTCATAAACTTTTGGTCATTCGTATGTCTCCTTTTGAGAAATGTCTGTTCAAGTCTTTTCTCCACATTTTTAATTGGATTGTTCTCTTTCTATTGAGTCATATATTTTGGTTATTAACCCCTTACCAGATGTATGGTTTGCAAATATTTTTTTCCCTTTTCATAGGTTATCTCATCACTTTTTTGATTGTATTCCTTGCTGTTTGATGCTATATGATTTGTCTATTTTGCTTTTGTTGCCTGTGCTTTTGGGGTGCTAGTCAAGAAACCATTGCCCAGATCACTGTTGTGGAACTCCTCCCCCCCCCCACCGTAGAAGCTTAGGTAGAGAATTGCCATTTTATTTAGAGAATTACATATTCCAAATATTTAATATCCTATGCACAGGAATTTTCGCAGATTTGTATATCACAATTATGTTTCTAGATTGCATATAAAAACTTCTTCTTCCACAACCATAATGGCAAATGATTATATTTCTGTAATTCACTTACTTAGATGGAACAATTGTTTAAGTCATGGCCAAACTTAGCTCATCTCTGTCCCTATTCACATCTGCCCTCAGTGAAATGCTATGAAGCAAGTCTCAGAAATCACGTCATCCATAAAAACTGCAAGTATAAATTCAAAAAGGAAATGGTACTTACTGTTATTAATAGTACTATAATACATTATCATGGTTTGTTATTTTAAACAATTATTGTATTCCAGAAAATGAAGATTAGGTCTCTAGACAATAAAATGTGTCATTTAAAATTATCAAACATCAAGAAAATTGTTGAAAAGGACTAAGAGCAAAAATTTACTGTCAAGTAGCACAGATATTAATCTTTGACTACTGAAGTTAAGACCGTTTAAGAAGTTTAAAGGATTTATAAGCTTTAAAGAAATGATATTTTCCTGAAAAATATATTAAGTGTTTGCTTCATACTTTGTCCACACAGCATGAAGTAGTCATTCAAATGAGCAGGTATGTTTAAATATTGAAAGGGAATAATTTAAAAGTGGAATGGATTTTAAGTTCTTATTTTATTTAGTTTTTTAAACTTAAAAACTTTTAAATATGGAATTCAGAAAATTCTCTATTGCATAAATGAATAACATGGTAAATAAAATTAAAAACCCAAAAAGGGAGAAGATTATATAGAAGGAATGAAAAACTGGATTATATTAATTGTCTCATCTCATTAATTTTTTTTCAGAAATAACATGAATGTCAATTTTTGGATACTGTACTTAATTATTCCTAGCTGGGGGCGGGGGGTACTATGTCTTAATATTACTTATTACTTGAGCATTCTTTTATTGCTATAAGAAACTTAAATGAAGATTAATTCATAATTTGAAGTAATAAAGGCAAAAAGAAAACCCTCTGAATTATCTAATAATGTTTATTTTCACTCACAAAATTCAACCTAAGAAATGTGTATCTTGCTTTTACTATATGAAACATATTTAAACCTTTCAGAAGATGAAAGGCCAAAACAATGCATTTTCTGACCCCCTTGAAATGTTGTACAACCAAGAAACAACTACCAATAATTCAACATCTGTATGCTACATAGTATCAACTCTTACTTACTCCTTGTAAAGCAAGAAGGACTTTACCTCTTATAAAAGCTAAAGCTGTATAAAACTGAGCCAGAAATAATAAATTATAGTTATCATAAGTCTTTCCACATATACGTATATATATATAAAGAGAGAGAGAGAGACAAAATTTTTGTTAATTTTTAATTCTGCTTTGTACATAGCTAATTGTAGTTTTGAAGCTAAAAGTCTGAAAATTGAAATCTTTCAAAATGAAAAAAGGCTGAAAACACTTTTTTTAAAATCTGAGTCAACAAGTCTCTAAGGAGATTAAGCATGATCCACTTTAAAACACAGTAAATTCTTTCTGAAATTGAGGTTTAGTTTTAATACCTGTGATATTTGAACATGTATATTCAATAAAATTATTTGCTAGAAAGTGTAGCTTATGGTTTTATTAGAATAGGAGAAGCCTCTGAAACTGGTTTAAAGGCAGGAAAGTAAAATCTGAGAACAAGCCCAAAGATGTGTGATGGAGCAAGGATAATTCTTGTGATGTTAAATTTAAATTTTCAAATAAAATACTCACAATTTAAATTTCAAAGCCTGAGCAAGAGCGGGACCCCGTCTCTACTATAAATAGAGAGAAATTAGCCAAACAACGAAAAATAGAAAAAATCAGCCGGGCACGGTGGCGTGTGCCTGTAGTCCCAGCTACTCCGCAGGCTGAGGCAGGAGGATCGCTCGAGCCCAGGAGTTTGAGGTTGCTGTGAGCTAGGCTGACGCCGCGGCACTGTAGCCCAGGCAAGAGAGCGAGACTCTGTCACAAAAAAAAAAAAAAAAAAAAAAAAAAAAAAAGATTGTCTTCATATTTTATAGCAACTTTATCTTCATTGGAAATCACAATAAAAACGAATATGTGCGGATTTTTAAAACATTTAGTTACAGTCCTTTTACATTTTGTTAATAATTATATGTCTTTCCAACTACATGCTGTTTATAAAGGGTGTAGGAAAACAAAGCTAGTTTATTGATTTGAAGATGTTATTGCCAACATAAGGTCATGTATTCTCACGTACAATGCCAGTATTGCAGAGCAAACAGAATTTTCTCATACTGGGAAAGAAGCAAATCTGAGGTATACAGATGTATTGTGAAATTAAATAATATTGCTATATTCTACTTTGTTATTTCAAGAGGGCTAAGCTTTGTTTACGCTGGAACTTGATATCAAATATCCATTTTCCTGCTAATTTCCTCCAGCCTCTTGTCATCAGTTCCCTGGATCATCCATGCATCTACATCATATTTATTCTTTATGTATGTATTCTTATTAAACATTTCAATATCTATAAATAGAATATCCTGATTTTCCTTACATTGATGTCCTTATGTCTGTTTTAGATTATAAACAATTATCTGATAAGAATAAATTCATGTAAATTTCTCTTTATACTCTAATTTAAATACTATAAAGTTTAAATGCTTTTTTTGATGATGACACCACGTAAGTAAATGATGGAAATAGAGCAAGTAGACATACATATTCATGTAGGTTTGGTGAATATACGTGTAACATGAGTGCCTCATTGACACATCTATGCCATGTGGTTTTGTGTATGTTGGACAGAAATATTTGTTGAATCATGTAGAAATAATAATTCACCAGGTAACTTTTATTCTTTATTTAAAAGATATTGATGGATCTTTGTTTTGATTTGATTTAGGTCTAGAAATAAATTAAGATCCTTTCGTCTCGCCTTACTCTGATAAAAGGAAACCAAAAATTTAACTAGATTCACTTTTGATCATAGCTACTTTCTTCCCAAGACATAGTAATCTCTGGCTCTTTCTAAGGATATTGTTGAGTTAAATAGTGTCTTGATTACCCAGAAATCAGCCAATACAGGTTATTCTACAGTAACAATTGACACCCAAAATATCAGTGGCTTAAAGAAAAACATACACACCAAAATGCCTGCCCTCAAAGGTTTTCTATGGCCTTTTCTATCATTTCCCCAGATGCACCATTAGGAGAGAGAATACTCCCATGAAAGCCCCAAAATGTTAATTGTAAAAATGGAAATGTTTCACATATGTAACACAAATTTGTATTATACAGAAAAAAATTTGAAAATGCCTTTAATTATTCAAAGTACCCTGGCTTGATTGAAAGTATGTGCTGTTTTCTCCCATTTATTAGACTGATTGTCATGGCCTAACAAGAGATGAAGATGGTGCATCACTACGGAGACTCCTCTGCTGGAGTTTCCATCATTTTGCCTTTCAGTGGAAAGTACAAAGCAACTGGAGAGAGTGGGGTTTATCTGTTACTACACCTGCTGCTGAGAAATGATAACTGTATAGGCTGGCCACCTGAGGTCCACATGTCTTAGATTCTATACTGTATTACTTACCCAAAATGTAAAGATCCAAGTCATGAATTATGTTTTGTTTCATTTCCCCATGACCTTGTGCTACCTGAATTCATTTACTATCTTTGGTTTCTGTTGTCGCTGTTGTTGCTGCCACAAAATTGTCAAAATAAACTCAATACTGAGTAAAATATCACAAAGTATCACATATTCATCAAGAGATACTTCAAAGAAAATGTTTCTAATTTTGAGAAAAAGAGTAAATTTCACTATACAAGCTAATATTTTTTTATTTAGTAATCCTCATGAAGAAATAAATTTGTAGAATTTAGGAATATTTAACATGACTATGAGGTCATCTTTCTTTTATAGAAAATCAGCCCTATTAGTCCAGGAATCAACTGATTCATGAAGAAGCCTAAACTCCATCGGCCAGCTGGGCAAGCCAAGAGATACACTTCAAGCCTGGGTTTTCAGTGTTCATAACGAATGAGGTTGGTAATTAGAAAATAACTGGAATAAGGAGGAGCAGGCAGGGCACAGAGTGAACTGACAGAGCCAATGGAACTGAAACACTCAGTAATTCCTGGGGGTTCCATTCCTGCTAGCTTTGATGAAAAGGCTTGACTCAAAGCAAAACATAATGCTGACTTGTTCCTCTGACAATTAAGATCGTGTGTGCTTTTTGATTTTGAAATTCATTAGTTCAGTTTTTGTTTGTTAGTATGATGTCTGTGTGGGCTATTTTGGGTTTCGATCTTCATATCTTAACATAATTTTTTCCTTTTTAATCTTGAAAGGTTTTAAGGTTTCTGCTGTCTTTATTCTATTCTTGAGGAATAACTTTGATGCATAGAATCTTCAACTTAGATATAAACGGGTCATTCATACACAACTTGCATTACACCACTCCAAAGACTATGGAATCACGGAAGCTCAACACAGAACAGTAAAAATAAAATTTTTACTCTTAATATAACCTTTATATTTATTTTTTTCATTATTGCTTTTAGTAAGCATCTTACTCCAGCACCTAGTAAAAAAATAGGTATAATTTAAACCATCATTCTTTAACATATTTTCAATATGAAAAGTTAGGAAAACAGTCAAGAGAAATAAGAAATTAAAATTTAATATATTGCTTTAGAAAAATGACACATTCTGAGACACATAATTCGTTCACACTATATACAAAAATTAAATAAACAATTTATCTTGTGGAATAACTCAATAAGTAAACAGCACAGATCAGCATTCCTCAAGGCCTGTTTTGAGGAACACTATTCCAATTAGATAATTTGTGAAAAAAAAAAAAAAGGTTTTCTTCCATTGCCAAACAATTTGGGGAGCCCTGTATATTGTACCTTTTGGGAGATTATTTTTTCCTAAAGTCACCTTAAATACTGCTTACACAATTTTCAGTATAGAAACTTCTTAACTTTATCGTACACAGTATTTTCTGAAGTTATTTGTTCATCAAGCTATTTTTTCTTTTAAAACTTATTGACAACTCTTGAAATATGACCATCTGTGTTTGCTAATTAGCTTTATCCAAAGGATAACTAAACTTTTCATATCATTATGACAAGAGGTAGTTTTGCAACTTGGAGCAAGGCACCCACTTCCATTAGGCTCCTTCCCTCACTGAGAGACAGGGGTGCTATTTCCCTTGGTGTTTACATTTCAAATATATGGCACTCAGGTCCTTAAGAAAGACATTTCTGGTTTATGGAGGTGATAAGTGGTCTATGTAGTTTTCAAAATGACGTATATACATTTCAAAGGGAGGAGGAGCTATTTATAATTACAAGTTTTTTAAAGTAAATGTTCTGAGAAAAAGGAGGGAAGGAAAATCTTCCTTGATTTTCAACAGGGAAAATTAAGCCTTTTATTTTTAATTTGTATTTATCCTTGTAATACCAATAAGTAGTGGCTATTTTAATTTTGATGCTGATTACAAATGAGATAATAATTGTCTACCTGGGCAATCTATGATACTCAGTTAAAAAAACTATTAAAAATAATGAAAGAGCAGAGTATATTATATAGTCGACCAACGAAAATACAGTTTTCCTATATATCAACAATACCAAGTCAAAAATACAAATGGAGGGATAAAAGAATCTCATTCATAATCAACAACATAAAATTCTCAGGGATGAATGTAATAATTGTACTGAATCATTATAAATAAAACTGTTATACATTATTAAAGAATGTGAATGAAGTGTTGAATAAGTAAAGAAATTACATCGTCTGTGACGAAAATAATTGGTGTCGAATGACTGCCAGTATTTTCCATGGCGTCACTGTCCCTCTCGGTTTGCTGAGTAATCTTCAGTTTTGGCACTGGAAGTTATGCAAAGCCTGACTCAGTCCCCGCGCAGACTGAGATTGTGGGTCGCTTTTCATGCTTCTGCCTTCCCTCCCTCCCTTCCTCTCTCCCCTGTGCTTTCTCATACCCATTTTATAAATTTAAAAAAAACCAAACACACAAAAATTAAAGCAAGTAACATTGGAAAATGAAGAAACAGAAGAATGTTAATAAGGGGGAAAGCAAAGAAGGATGAGTAAAGATGGCTTGCCTTATCAAATATGAAATCTGTAGCAAGTTGGGTTCTTCCCAAAGCCACCTCTGAGATGATTTCAGCGCCTTTCAGAGCCACGTCCGTGGAAGCGAGAAGATGGAAGCAGGGGTGGGCTGAGGGAGAAGTGGAACTGCAATATAGCCCCAAAGGCAAAAGCTAGGGACCCTAAGAGGAACTCTGGAAGCTGAAGAACCCTTCAGGGTTGTTTCAGATTGAGTCTAGATGGCCAGGCTTTTTATATTCCTGCAGAGGGGAAAGAGCCAACACTGGCAAGGTGGCGCTGCGCAGCTGGAGGTTCTGCACTCAGCACTGGGCGGCGCAGCTTTCCTTGCAGGTCTGGTGTGCTTCACCGTGCGACCGCAAAACTTTATTGATACGTCGCGTTAAATTAAAAAGCATTCAGAAGCAATTGAGAGAGAGAAAGAGAGACAGCAGTGACAAGAAGTAGAGAATCTATAAACTGATCTGCATGTAAAATAATGATTTTCTTCAAATTAAATGTAGCATGTTTAAGAAAAAGCATAGTAAACAAAAAATGTTGTGGGGAAAACTGGAGAAAGCTTTAAGGAAAAAAGCAACTCTATCCCTGTCTCACGACGTGACCTCACTCCAAATTCCAGGTGGGCGCTACTTGAATTTGAAATAATTCATTAGTGAATACGAGAGGTAGATATTTATAAAATAGAGGTGGGGAGAAGGTCTTCAACAGGGATTGTATCTAAACGTAAGGATAGAAAAAGTAAATTTTAGCATGTGGAATTTAAAAATATATGTATTTAAAAATAGTAAAATTAAAGAGCAAAAGTTAACAAATGGAAATAATTACATCACATAAAATAAAAATAGTTAACTATTTATTCAGTGCTTTCTTTGAGTCAGTGTTTTATTTATTACTTTAATTCCTTGTCTGTTTATTTTTCACTGCAGTGCTATGAAGTGGATACCACTCTTCATTCCTTTTCACAAAGTCCTGTCACTAGTAAATAGAAGAACCTGAATTTCAACCTGGGACATGTGGCTCCAATAGAGGCCATTCTAAAATTCAGCCTCTTACCTAGAACAAATAATAATAGCAATCTTATTCACATATTTGATTTATAATTGGTTTAGATGTTTGGCCCCTCCAAATCTCATGTTAAAATTTGATTCCCAGAGTTGGAGGTGGGGCCTGGTGGGAGGTGCTTGGGTCATGGGGGAAGATCTGTCATGAATGGTTTGGTGCCCTCTCCATGATAATGAGTGAGCTGTCACTTTGTTAATTCACAAGAGAACTGGTTTTTTAAATGAGCCTGGCACCTCCTCCTCCCTCTCTTGCTGCCTCTCTCACCATGTCACATGCCTGCTCCCCCTTCTGCTTCAACCTTGATTGGAGGCTTCCTGAAGCCCTCACCAGAAGCAGACGCTGGTGGCACGCTTCTACCATCTGCAGAACTGTGAGCCAAATAAAGCTCTTTTCTTTATAAATTACCCAGCCTCAGGTATTTCTTTTATAGCAATGCAAAACAGATTTACACAATGCATAAAGAGTTTTCGTAAAAAAGAAAGAAAAAAGTTCCATCCTGATGAAAAGTTAAACCAAGGCCACAAGCAAATATGTATCAAAGAGAAAAATGCAAAAAAAAAATGGTTATGGAATAAGATTAATAACATATTTCAACATTTCAATATTTGAAAAATGAAGAAGATGTTATACATCATAAGCATTCAGTGATAGGAACTGCACAAATTATTTTTGACCATTCATCAATTAAATACAAGGTGAGGATTTAGAAGATGTTTTAGAAGAATGATGACAAAAATCATATTAATAAAATATAAAACATGTATTACATAGAGATATAATACAATTAATACATAATACAATTAATATAATTAATACATAAAATATGTTAATACCAGTTTAAATCAGGGATGACATGAGAGTTTTAGAATTGCAACTATTATTTTTTTCTCTTTGTTTATCTGTAGATAAACAAGTATTTTCTTATAAAATACAAGTATTTCTTGCCTAATAAGAAAAATACAATTTACTTTTTATTACTTGTTTTCCATGTTCATAATATTAATAGGTTATTTTATATTATTTATTTACAAATAAATATATTCATATTCATATTTTCATATGTTGTGCTTGTATATTTAATACATATTATTATATATATATTATAATTATATATTATATGATCTGTATTAATGTTAGTTTATATTTTCAGTATTTGGCAATATTTGACTTCAGAAATTTCTATCAGAGATGTGTATTATTTTACATGATAAATTATGAGCATCTGAGAAAAATATTGAGTCCTTTAAATGGGTATGATAATATTATTTTTTAATTGCAAGATAAACTGTGGTTCATTAGTTTTATAAGTTTGGATAATGAGCAACAGGTGAGTAAAATTTTGGAGAATCATATTGTGAAAACAAAAATATCTTGAGTTATCTCAAAATTAATAGAGGTACTGACACCTAAGAAGGTCTTTGTTCATGGAATAACTGTCTTTCCTTGAGGCTTTCCACAGATAAAATGAATCTCCAGAAGGTATTATTCAACATGAGAAATTCTTTAAAATCTATAATTTAGCAACTGGGATGTGTTGGTGGTATATGCATATATCACGCTTCATGGAGTTACAGATACTGTCTATTTTGTTCAATAAGAGGTCCTCCACAGTGAGAAAAGCACATATGGCATTTGTAGGTTCCCACTAATATATTTTGAATAAATAACTTATGCTAATATATTTGCTGAAGTGTTTTTTCTAGCCCTAATCAGTAATTATCCTCCTTGAAAGCCATAATTCCAAAACAAACCAACAAAAATTAACCATTCCAAGGACTCTAAAACAGAAGAGAATCTGGGTGCTACATGACTTGCAGCTTTTAGCTGCTACGTCATAAACTTGACATTTTGTTATCAACAGAGTAGGCCCAGTTTGAGCTGCTCCCGAGGTTATAATTTTACTGTGCTTACATATTAAATACCAGGAATAATTAAAGACAAATGCACAATTTTTATTTTACTCTGTGAAGCAAAACAGTGCAGAGGACAGGGGTTTGGGAGTTAGAGAGGCCCTATTCCATAGCCACTATTTACTACCTATGCAATCTTAGGTATTTTATTTCACATCTTATAATTTTCATTCTATATATAGAAAGGGACTTTATGATATCCTGATAGGCCCTGAATAATACTGTCATGAGGCTTTAAACAGATAAAAAATGCAAGTTCCTTAGTTTCTACTACATGGTACTCAGTATATGTTATTCTTAAAAACAGAACAAATTGTGATAATTACTTTAAAATGTTAGCATATTTAACTAAAAAGAACTAAAGTGGCATTACTGTGAAATGAGTATTTTAAAATTTTGTGACTTTTGTTTGCTTATTACATACTTTTAAAATCATACTTCTTTTGGAAATATATAGTAAAATCAGCCTGGCTTAATAGCTCCCGGTCAACAGAGAGTAATGTTTCACATTAACAGTGTTCATAGATAAAATTTATGCTCGTATTTAATTATTTATTCATTCACTTACTGATTTGATCAAATATTTATTGAGCTCTTCAATTACTAGTTGCTTACAATTAGTAATGAGGAGATAGAGAAATATGGGGATAACTGTGACACAATGTAATATGTGTTATATATATGGTAGCATAGAAAAGTTGGAGATTCAAAAAAAAAATATTTTCTAAGAAATTGACACATGATCCATGTTGCCTAGAGAGAGATTTTCCAAGTAGGAGAAATAGAAGAGGTACTTCATGTAATGAGAACATCACATGCATATAGCATAATATGTATGATATTGTGATTTGTAATAAAAATGTGTATTTGATCTTCCTCTCCATTTCCTGGGACACTGTTCCTAAAAGCCTTGGGATCTCTTAAGTGATAAGTGACTTTGTATATGCTAATGAGATGACTGGGGGCTGGGAGTTCCTAGATAGCCTCTAGATGGGGAGCTGGTTGCCAGAAGAATCAATCATATGATTAAAGGGTTGAAACTTTCACCCACCCTGCCACCCCCAACCTCCAAATAGGAGAGAAAGGCTTAAAGGTTTAGCTGGTCACCAATGCCTAATGATTTAAACAACCATGACTGTGTAATGAAGCCTCCATGAAAACCTGAAAGGACAGGGTTCAGCAGGCTTTCTCATTGCTGAACACGTGGAGGTGCTGGGAGGGTTTCATACCCAGAGCGGGCATGGAAGCTCTGCAGCCCTTCTCTCATACCCTGACTTATTCGTTTCTTCCATCTGGCTGTTCAATCACAAGTCATTTTCTGTAAAATATCCTTTGTAATATCCTTTATAATAAACCAGTAAACATAAGTAAGTGTTTCCCTGAGTTCTGCGAACCACTCTAGCATGTTAATCAAATCTGAATTGTTGGAACTCCCAATCTGTAGCATGTAGGTCAGAAGTACAAGTCAAACACTGAAACGTTCAATCAGCATCGAAACTGTGAGAGTAGTCTTGTGGGACAGAGCCTATAACCTGTGGGATCTGACTTTAACTCCAGGTAGATAGTGTCATCATTGAATTAAATTGTAGCACACTCAACTGGCATCCACTGGAGAATTGCTGGTTGGTGGAGAGAAATCCCCGCATGTTTTGGTTACCAAAGGTGAAGCGTTCTGTGTTGAGTAATACTATATTCCACAGACAGCACATATACTATAGCCAAGGAAGAAAGTTCTGTGGGTTTGTAGCTTAGTGGTGGAGGAAGGGCAGAGCAGAGGGGACAATGGGGACAAGGGACTGAAGTATTAGGAGTTGAGGATGGAATTATCAATAGAAGAAAGTTCTTGAAAAATCCTCTGATACTTTTTATTTAGTGGAATATGAGCTTTGACAAATGTTAATAGATTCGTAAAGAAAATACGTTAAAATAACTGTCTTTACTATAGGTGTCTTTCCTGATTACATATGATGAAATGTGTGGTTCAGGTATAGATATACAAAACATATTTCAGATTTTCATTTCTCCATAGAACTCCCCTCCCCACATGAAAATTCTCAGTTAGCTGATGCTTTGCAAAATACACCTTGTGAAATAGTTTTGCAAGTGTTAGAAAATCATGGGTAATATATAATGACAATTATGTCTTATAGCAAGAAGAGCATTCTATCAGAGGATAAGGGAGGTAGAGACAATTGTTACAAGGAGAGTGTGATAGGTTTCAAGGAGATAAGTAGTACCTTAAGGAGACAAGGCAGTGGATTTTGGCTTAGGACTAATATGGTTCACCACATAAATGTTAAAAGGATGATTTGAAAAACAGAAAAAAATAGAAATTCTCTAAATATATATTATATACATATTTTTTCTCTCCTAAAAACTATTTTCTCAAACTCTTCAGTTAAGATCATCTAGGGAGCTCTTCTGACCTTGACCGAGCTTTCTCACTTTCCTGGCTATTAGCTAATCTAAACTGGACTCCTTCTGGTGACAGCAGTGACTCAGGTCTATTTGATAAATCTCTCATTTTCCAACTGGCTAGCCTGGATCTGTTTTCATGACAATAGAAGAATCAATAGAAGAGCAAATGTCCCACTATGCAAGTCCATTTCACACCTTTGTTAGGGCATATCTACTCGCATCCCATCAGTCAAAGTGACCACAGAGTTCCAAGTCAAAGTGGAGTGCTTATTGCCATGCCCAAGATGAGAGGGCTTTTCCAAATTACATAGCAAAGGTTGTGGGTGAAGAATGGGGTTCATCAATTTCAATCTGTAGCAGCCTGCTACCTATCAAGTACTTTTTTTAGGATCTGAAATGTTACCTGACTTGTGAGCTCACAAGTAAGCCTATAAGCCTGCCACAGTGTTGTGGATGCTGCCAGAAGACATGAGATGCCTGGGGCAGACACAAATAACAGTTATTACTCACAGCAATACCAGAGGCCAGAATATCAGTACATTTGTGTCAGTTTCCTGTGTCCTCATTCCCACAAGGAGATGTGAAGAAGGACAGATGGCATCTGCACACACCACGGGTTGCATTACATGAAAGAAACCCTGAGCTTTGGGAACCAGAATCATTTACAATGTGCAATAAGCATGTCTGTCCTTAGCTCCAGAGGGAAACACTAACTCTATCATACGGAATTGTTCACAAGATGTGCAGAAACACAAGAGACTCATGGAGAATTGTTTTCTAACAGTACCCAAATGTGATACTTGGATATTTTTCTCACTGTTCTGCTGGCTTAGATCAATTATTTCTGGAATACTCCTTTTTTTCTTTCTTAATTTCTCTCTCATTTTGATAAAATATTTCTTCCTATCAGTTATTAGAACATAAAAATAAAACATTTTTTTAGAACTTGGATGTTTTCAAATGTCTTTTATTTTTATCATATTAAATAGAGATAATATGTATAGAATTCTCAGGTATCGTTTTCCCTCAGAATTATGTGAAATTTGAATAGACTAATTCTTCATATTCTATTAATATATGACAGGATTTTTCTGGACGGTTTTAGAATATCTTTTTCCCAGTGTTTTACAAAAATGAGTCTTGTATAAATCTGTTTTTATTTCATGTGGGTTATGAGTTGTTTCAATCCAGTGATTCCTCTGTATTTTTCTTCAACATTTCATTTCATTATTCCTTTAAAAATTTTGCACCCTCCATTTTATCTTCCATTTGTTTCTGAGTTTGAATCTTGCCCAGACTCCTAAGATGAATTCTGATTTTACCTCTTAATGAATGAACTAGGGAAAGTTAAATAACTTTCTATGCCTCATTTTTCTCATTTGTAAAATTGAGATAATGATAGTGTATAGCTCATAAGGTTGTTTGGAAGATTAAATGTATCATGGTATTCATTAAGGCACACAAAGCAATATATAAAAAATATCAGTTATAGTTAAGCAGTTACTTTTCTATTACCTAGATTTTTTTCATATGTGTGCTTTTTCTTATCTGTAATTATTTATTTTTTTAATAATTACAGTTTAGTTTCATGAATGCAATAGCTTACCTCCTTAAGTATATTATTTACAATAACTTTGGAAGTTTCCTTCCAGATCATGCACTGTTTCTGTTTCTTATGAGTTTTTTGTTCTTGTTGTTGTCTGATCTTTTATCCCTTTCTTTTATTTTCCAGTTTTTTTCTCATTTATCCAGTGCTCACTGGGTATCCATTTTTATTTAACAGAAAGAGTCCTGCGTGTGTAGATATGGCCTGTAGACTTTGGCTTTGTTATAAGGCAGTGAACTGGAGTATTTTTGTGGAGTCATTTATTAATAGCCTTTCGGAGAAACATTTCCAGTCTTCTGCCTGAGAGGCTCTGACAGCTGCAGATTGATTGCCAGCATGATAGGAGCAAACACGGAAAAGAACTTGAGACTTCCACACTCCAGTGTATGAAAGTTCAACTAATCCTTCTGTTTGCGTCTGTTCCTGCTGCTATAACAAAACACCTTGGACCTGTCAAGTTATTAACATCATAAATTTATTGTTCATAGTTACAGATCCTAGGACGTCCAAGGTCACAGCACTGGCAGGTATGATGTCTGGTTGGGACCCAGTCTCTGCTTCCAAGATGGTGGCTTGAACACCGCTTCCTCCAGAAGGGACAAACTCTGTGTGCTCACATGGAAGAGCAAAACAAAAAAGGGTGCTCCCTTTAACCTCTTTCATAAGAACACTAATTCCATTCACGAGGATGGAGCACTCACGACTTTAATCGCTTCCTAAATGCCCCCACCTATTAACACTATCACCTTGAGTATTCCAACATGAATTTTGAAGGGACACTAACAGTGAAACCATGACACCCTCTATGCATAGCCCTGAACCCCAATCCTTCCTTCTACCGTGGCTGATAAGTATTCCAAATTCTCTCTTTTTATGTTTCTCCTAAGAATAAATCTTTTCATTTTTTATGGCTGGGTGATAAGTCAGGGAGTTAGCGGAAGTTTCATGACCTCTTAAAGAGTGTGGTAGAGGGAACTGAAAAGAAAAGCCCAATCAATGCCTTTGTCAAAACTTTTGGTTTTTTTGATTGTCATTATTTTTCAGTGTAGTATTTTATAAATTAAAAAAATAACAAACTAGCAACAATAAATGCTGATGGAAAATTTTAAACTATTGCAAGATGTACAGTACAGATAATATTTAGCACATTAGACTAAAAGAAGTAATTGAATATTAAGGTTGACGTCATCTATTTTAATAATCAAATCTTAAATAACAAATTATTAATTTATCTTATTTATCTCTGTTATCTCATATTCTGTATTCCAAATACTTCATTATAACAGAAGGACATGGAACCGCTGGAACCACTTTAGTCATCCCAGGGTTATCAATGATATCACAAAGAAATGGCAAGCATTCTTTTATTCTTTTGTAATCTGAATATTATTTGCTTTCATCCCCCCAAAATTTCACATGATGCTTTTATCCTTTTTTACTGTTTTGTTCTGCTTTTAACAAAATAACTTTGGAAACATAAAAGCTTTGTCTTTTTCTTAAAAATCTGGTCTAAGGGAAGATCCAACAGAACATTCATTTTTTTGAAATGATTCCATAATGGTTTGAAGTTTCTTTCTTAACTACTCATTTTGGAACTTCAGCTGTGTGAGAGCACACTCATGATATTACTTTGGTGTTTTCCCACAAATGAAAAAAAAAACCTTACACTCAATTCTTATTAAAGCCCATAATATTATAACATAACACTTTTACTAAGAATAGCTATTCATAAAACCCTCATATATTCAAAGTCACAAATGTGTTAGGACCACACATAACTGAACTCTGGCAATGGTGTCCACTGGGCTACAGCATGAATCATTTGTCATGTAAGTAACCACGTTGCTAACAGAATTGACTGATATCAGAAAAGCTGTGAGTTATTTCGACCTGCTCTTATATTGTCTCCCTCAGCAGTTAATGTTCAACATTGTCCCCTCACTCATAAAGTCATTCACTCAACTTACTCAATGTTTTGATGAAAGATTGGGGTAGTATGAAAGATAAAGAGAAGATAAAAAGGTGAAGCTGATTGATATTAACCTATGCTTTTTCTGTTCCTCTGAAAATTAGAAAAAAAATGTGAACTTAAAGTATTGAGTAGGTTTAAAAATCCATGCCAACGGTATATTTATTTTTACAGGGAGACCATTTCTTAAAAATAAGAATATCCAAATATATAACATTCTTGCAAAAAACATATGAAAATAGGTCCCCAAAGAGTGATGTGGCTAGATACTTTTCAAATGTAGGATACATGCAACAACTTTTTTTCAGTTTATAATTATGACACTGTAGCCTCTTGCTATCAAAACTTTGGCTCATAGAAAAAATATTCTTTACTTATAATAACCATTCTCTCAGGTGTACCATATGTCAGGTTTTCTTATTTATTGGTATTTTCCAATTTTATATTGGTTTCCTTAGTTGCTTCTGAGTGATTTATACACAGCTATCCAGACAGTAAGGGGGAAAAAAAGTACACATCCAGAACTGATGTTAAATTTTTTGGAAGCTATTTAGTTTTCCAAAGATATAACCAGCCACTAGTTAAAATTTAAGTACTCAAAAACTTAATGTGGTTTAACATTATAAGGTTGTTTGTATTTTATTTACTTTTCTCCATATTCAAATTAATTTTGGTAGTTCAGTTCAGCAAAACATTTTGCAAATGAAAGTAAACATTTTGCAAAGTGAATACTATACACACATCCTGTGTTCTTTACCAAGAACAAAATAAATATGCTTATTCAATCACAATTACATTCATTCAATCAGAAACATCACCTATCATCTTTTTAGGGAAAGTCCCACTAGGGAGTCAGAGGAGCAGCCTTGACTAGGCAGATTGTGGAATGCCTGTTTTCTCAGTGAGTTAGAATAACACCGCCTTACTCTTCTCCAGCTATAATGTGTGTCTATATTACCTCAAGAATCTTATCTAATGTTTTTGAAATAACTTTTAAGTGAAGCTTAGAAAATTACTGAAAAGAAACTAAGTAGCATCTTGGATTCAATGTCTATTGAAATCAGTTCCAAATTCCATAACATTTCAAATACTTAGTCCATGTAGATATATCTTCACAATTGTTTCTTCCAAAGTCTCAACTCTTAAAGAAAAGCTTGATGTATGACAGGTATAGTACTCATTAATGTTTATTAACTGAATAGGTAAATTAAGGAATATTTATAAAGAGATCCAAATGATTCAGGCTTTTTTTTTTTTTCTTTTTCAGGTGCAATGGGCAAGGTTTTGAGGCTCATGTCACAATTAGATTAATTAAATAACAAAATTAGATTTTTTACTTAGAAGCAAACAAAAAAAAGAGACCAAGAGTAAAGTGGAATTCTATAGTATTACCATTTCTCTGGTTGTGACAGAGTGTTTCAAAGAAGGATATACTGTTAGATTCAACATATTTATATTTCTTTTTCTCTATACTTTTAAATTATACATATCATTCAGTGTCTGCGATGACTGTGAAAAAATTACAAGGGTTCTTAAATCAAAGGACTATTAGAGAAAATTTTTGTGAGGAATTTTTGCAATAAATGTCTATCTCTAATCTTTTCTTAAAATTAAGAATAATTGGCATAGAGTTTAGAATCTAATATATATATATGTATTCATATGCATGCTAACATAACTGATAGACAAGTGAAATATTTTCCAAAATGTATTATTATAGTTGCTATACAATTAAATTATTAATTTTATTAGATGATCTTAAGGCACTGTATATAAGTATATTCTCTTTTATTTCTCTTGTGTCTATGTTATGCCAACCATTTCAGAGTCCAGACCATTGAAGACTTTTTGAGAGAGAGGAAGAGGAGCTTCTAACATTATAGAGTTACCAGAGCACAGGTTGGGCGCCAACTCCTTGGAAGGGTGTTATAGTGGGTTGAATAGTATCTCCCCAAAGTCCACGTCTACACAGAACCTCAGAAGGTGATCTCATTTTGAAATAAGACGTTTGTATATTTAATTAGTTAATGTGAAGGCATGCTGGATTAGGGTGGTGCCCTGTAGTCATTGGCTTCCTTATAAGAAAGGAAGAGACACAAACTCCCATGGGGAGAAGGTCATGTGATGATGGAAACAGAGTAGAGTGTTGCAACTACAAGTCGAGGAACGCCAAGGTTTCGAGCAATCAGAAGCAAAGAAAGAGGTGTGGGATAGGTTCTCCCTCAGAACCTCCAGAAGGATCCAACCTTGTTGAAACCTCAGTTTCAGATTCCGGCCTCCTGAACTGTGAGGGAATAAATTTGTGTTCTTTTAAGGCACTGAGTTTGTGGCATTTGCTACAGTAGCCCTAGGAAACTAATACAGAACTGTAGAGAGGACGTTAATAAAGTAGTAAAGCAATAGAAATATTTTAATACAAACCATTGTTTGGCATACAGAGGAATTGTTACATTTGATGTATAAACATACACTCTTAAATATCCTAAATAATTGTGTCTAGTATTCTCTTATCAAAGAAGAGTAATGTCTATGTACATATGCATATACATATACATGTACATACACATATACATAGACTGGTAGTATCTTTTCCTAAATAAATACTTATTTCTAATTTACTTGAGCACATTAGCCCAGAAAAAAAAAAAGAGTCAAGTGCTCATCAGGTTTTCTTATATTACCTCATTAGGAAAAAGAATGGTATATGGACATTTGGAATCCTGATTTTTGGTGCCGGAATTATTCCTTAGTGGTATCTTAGAAGCTAGGACTTTAATTTTTTTTGTGTGCACTTCTAAACCTACAAAACTAAAGTTTTGGACAAAGTGAGCTCGAACATAATGTGTAATCACTACCTATATGATTTCTCTAAGCAGATAGTAAAGGTTTTATTTCTGTGAGAACTCTATAGGCTGCTTTATTATGTGATAATATTTTTTAAATTAAAAGTGTATATTTCATTCAATTTTTTAGGAATGAATACCATAGCATTGCTCTATTGAATATATATCTTAATTAATTTGATAAATGTTTACTAATTGTTTCATATATGTTAGGCTCACTGTCCCTGTTTACACAATTATTTTTAATATAATAGTGACTTGATACAGTGATTTCATGTTCATAAAGTATTAAACATTAATGTTAATTCTGTATTAAATAGTACAGAATGTTTATGTAAGACACTATAACAAAACAATATTTTAAATTATAAATTACATGATCACATAATATTGTGATTATGTAGTATGTGATTATTGGACAATGCCAAGTAGTTTCTTCAGCTCTGTACTTCAGAAACACTTCTGTTCTTCATATTTCAGTTACCAAGTCTCTGAAGATTTTGCAGCCATGCTGATATTTTACTAAGGGAATTTATTAAAGTAGTTGTTCAATGCAATGCTAAATACTTTCTAATCCATAGCTGGTTTACAGTCTAAGTCCTTTACTTCAGGAAGGGACAGGAAAGCAAAAAAATTGTTCCTTTACTGGGTCCATGCCCTGTGCAAGAAAACTTCCCATGAGTCATCTCTAGTGTCCTTACAAAGCCTATGAAATGGTAATTAGCATGTTCTTCTGTTCAGATGATAGACTGAGGCTGGCTTAGATTAAACCTTTTCTCAAGATCAGAGCACCATGATTTTGAGTATAGCAAGTTATCTGTCAACTTGAAAAACCCAACAAGTCCACTTTGGCATTGTGTATTTTCTTTAAAAGAAAGAAGCTATGTGAATAATTTCAAAGTATTAAAGTACTAAACTAATATTTTGTGGCTCAGTGAGTCAGATTTGAGAGCTTTCATGAAGCGCTGCAATGCCTAATTACTTAAACCTGTGTGAATGGCAAAACTTGTATTAGAAATTATTTTCCAGTTTCACTGACATCTGGCTTCTCACATTTTGCAGTTTAGCTCAGGGGCTGCACTACAGATGGAGGTGAAGAGGACTCTGCCGTGGAGACAGGAGAGCTGGGGCGACACAAGTTAGGTTGGGAAGGTCAGCACACCACCAAGGTTACGCAGTCTTTGCATATTTCCTCTCCAAATGCTGGTCTCTCACTTCTGTCCCCTGAGACAGTTATTCCTAAAATGAGTTGACAAAGTGCTTAAGAAGACTCTTTCTGCAGCCCTCCAGATGACCTCAACTTTTTTGGTGTTACTAACAGTTTTGAAGAAACCCACTTAATCTTGCTTTTTCCTTTACTTATTCACAGTACAACCTGGCTGACATCCTCCGTAAATCTAATTCCCACTATTCAGTGGAAATATGCTTCCTTGAGGAACAAGGATGGGGTCCCAATGGCACTACCCATTTTCCTTAAAAATTGAATACATCATTATTATAAATCATAATGAAAATCTAGGTTGTTGGATTAATAAATTTATAAATAAGAAATAGTTCAAGGTTTGGTGGAAAACTTTATTTGGTAGGATATATACATATATACACACACAATAATTATTGGAGGTCAGCAATGATTTATATTTTTTTCTTATGATTTCATATTTACATTGTATATTTTTGGGTCACATCTGTTGATAGAAACATTATAATAAAAAAAGTTTTAATAGAGGAAAAAACTGATTTAATGCTAATGGAGTAGCATGGTAGAATTTGAAGAAAAAAAGGTAAAGACCTACTTTGATGATCTAGGAAATTAAAGTATTTAAAAATTTCTCCTCTCTGTTAGTATTTCCAGAGCCTAGAGTAAGTTGTCCTGGATTTAAACAAAGCAATGTAGCCAACTCTGAAACAAATTTTAAAATGTTGAAATAAATACATTAACAATTTATTCAATGACATTCTTTTTTTGATGAAATATTTTTGTTGTTTAAGAGGAAACTGTAAGTGATTTTGTTCTTTTGTTGACACAGGAGCACTAGAGAGAGGAAGAAGGCTGATACTGGCATGTGTGAATGATACCAGGGAGACAAGCTCTGTTGAGTCACAGATTGTTATTGAAGCTGTCCATCGCATTGTCAGTGATGTACTAGTAAAGTCGCTAAAAGAGATAGGGCCAAACATTGTATTATACATTGTGTTATTCTAAAGATAACTATGAGTAAGATTATGAAATCAGTTAAATCTTAACAATAGTGTTAAACAGATATATTTTCTAACTTTTTGTGATAAAGAAATGTGTAAGTCCAGTGGTAAGCAAATATATCCTTCTTTTCCTTTCATTTTTGATTTTAAAAATATTTTATACCTTCATTATAGAAATATCATAAGGAAGATAATTTAAACAACTGATAACTGGTAAAATAATGCCTCAGTACATCCTGACAGTGTCTTACTATAAAATTTCCACTTGTTTATTCATTCGATTACAAGTATTTGCTTTTAAATTTGGAATTGTTAAATGAAAATAATGTAATATGTGAACAATCTTCTTCCACTTATGATTCCTTAGGTAACTGTTAATATATTGGATATTAAAAATGGTTGAGAAGCTTTGTGTTGTTTACAATTTTACTATATTAAATACATGTTCTTTTTATGACTTGTCTACTTATGCAGGCTTTCTGGATTTTGGTATTTTAAATATCATAAATATGATGTAGGGAAATACATTCAATGCAAAACCTTCAATTATAAAACATAATCATCTTGCCTTGTGTGATTTTATTCTGGGTGTACATATGCAGTTTAAATTTATACATGCATACACATCACTTGAAATTGTTCTCCACTTTTAAGGGAAGATAATTTTCAAGCCCTTCAAGAAATAAATATGAATGTTCCTCTACCCAGCCCCCTATTGCAAGATATCAAATCCTAGGAGAATTAAGGAAAGCGAATTTTGTATTAGTTTGTGGCTGCGGCATTTTAGAGCAGGCAAATTCAACTTGCAAATTGGAGCCCAGCTGCTGGTTTAAATCAGCTGAAAATGAAATGGGAGCATCTTACTGAAGTGTTCATTTGGTACAGGTGAATATCTTTCCAACAGGAATAATGTGAACTCAATTTATAGGGAGGGCTAAGACGATAAGTCAGGAACAGTGTCTAGATCTCAAGAACACATCAAAAAGTAAAAAAAAAAAAAATAGATTATAAAACATTGAAGTATCAAAGAGATTATGCTCTGATAGACTGGGAAGCAATCTAAAAGGAATTTGCTTTTTGTGTTTGTTCATCACTCATGAGTTAAGTGAGAGGACTAGAGCTGAGATTCATTTATTTACCTATTGGCAGTGAAGCCTGACTTTCATCAGATGATCCTCCCTGCTCTCACCTGGGAGGCATTCATATCTTTGTTTCTCATGACAACGTAATGGCATGTTCTGTTTCAATGATCTCCTATTTGTCAGAATTATCGTGTTGCTCAGATTTCAAAGAATCTTATGTTAACATAGATGCATTGAGGCTTCAGAAGCCACAGCTTACTTATGCAGAGGGTCCTGGGTCAGTGACTACCGTAAATCCAAAGGAAGCTACAAGGCCTCTCTCGGTGGTCATCTCTATTGTTAAATAATCTGAATATGAAATTACATGCTAAATTTGTTTACCTACTTAACTATGTATTCATCTACTGACTGAATCCCTTTGTTGTGCAAGGTAATTGACAGGTGGACATCGGGCAAGGTCAGAATAGTGAATTGGATGGGAATAAAACATGGTTATCTGCAACGTGCCACTCCTCGACTTCTACCAGATTGTTGAGGCCACAGAGAATATGTTCTCGAATGACAGGCTGCTGTTAGTGAAGGAAAGAATTGACCTTTACTACCGCAATTCTGACATTCACTTCACATAGTTCCCAAAGTGTCTCCAAGAGGAAAGAGCCCCAATTGCCTGCAGCAATAAACAAGTCATTCATGCACTCTGTTGACTTTTCCTCCTGCATGGTGTCACTGTCCCTGATCCTTCACTCCGGCTTTCTGGGATCAATTTCTCAATACATTTCCTAATCCCTTTTTTAGGGTATGCTTCCTGGGATACCCAAACTAAGACAAATACAGCATTCTATCATGATTATACCTCAATGTTTTAATCCCTTCCTCGCCAAATGACATTTATGTTGTTTTCACTGTTTTATTGCTCTGAAAGTTCTGCACGTCTCCTGATGTTCAGCATATGCATACAAACAAAGTCTTGACTATACACTTAACTATCAATGGTATTATTTCTCCTACGTAAGATTAAAGGATTAAAACTTTAAAGGATTAAAAATTTTGATACGAATCATTTCTAGGAAAATGATTTCTTATTTTAATATTTTACAATGTACTTATTTGTAATTAGGATTTCATATATAAATATAGATAGCAATATAGATATATAAATATGTTATAAAGGAATGGATATGAATATATATGCATAATGAAGAAAATTAAATACAGAATTAAAAGTTATGTAAATTCCTGAGTATATATATTTTCTGTCATGCAGTAGTCAGTAAAACATAGCGTTCACTCTAAGACTGCTTGGTTCAAATTCTGCACAAGCCCCCTACTAACTATATGACCAGAGGCAACTCACATAACTTCTCACTGTGTCAGTTTCTCCCAATGTAAAAGGAATTAATAACAACTCATGGGTTTATTATAGGAAATAAATTATATATACATTTATATATAAATTATATATTTATAGTAAACAAAGTACATGCAATAAATAAAAATAACATTAAGTAATTAGTATTAATATAGCTAATATTTTATGCAATAGTATAATTAATATGATTTGTAAATTATGTATATTTATAGGAAGCAAATTATATATATAATATATACTGCTAAAAGTTTTGCCTAGCATTTAGTTAGCATTACATGAGTTTGCTATTAGTGTGCAATTCAATTCAACTCGAATATATTGAAAACTTTATTGATGGGTACAGAGATTCTTTCAAGATACTTACTATTGAATAGGAAAGATAAGAAACACACTCGGTCCCTTTAAAATACACAAGGACATCTGTGATTAATACAATGACATTGATACAAAAGAAAATGCTATGAGATTAGAAAGAATACCTCTGACAGGCAGATTAACAAACGCTTATTGATGATGTAGAATCTAATTTGTCTTTGTGGAAAAAATATCAATCAGTATAATGAAGGGGAATGTTTTGAAGACATACATCGTTAAATAAAAGTACTGCTAATTCATTTATAAATCATTTTAAATATTGACCTTGTTTGAATATTAATTCTTATACTTACAGATTGTATCCTTCTTATTGCTAGGGTACAATCTCCAAAACTAGTCTTTCTTTTAAAAAAGCCTTTTATGTCAATGAAGTTATATTTTCTAGTTGATGTGATAACAGATAATTTAAACTTTTTGCCTATATTTTTTTGTTGTATCACGCCTATATTATACAACAGATGTATACGGTTTTTAAATTAGGACACACAATGTTACATAAATAAGAGCTGAATGGGAAAAACATGTGAGATCTGCCAGTTTCTCACACATATATTACAGTTTGTTCTTCCGTTACATTCTGTAAGTACAGATTGAAAATCTGCAGAAATAATTGCAACTGCAAAAGTCTTCCCCTCCAGTGTCATTCTTTTTGATACATAAGATTACCTAATACCATTAGCTAAGAAACACTTTGTATCAAACCAACATTTGAAGTGTAGGGATAGTGTCATTGTCAGTCATTAACACCTTAGCGTTAAAACTAACTTTGGATTATCATTAGTGGCCTGACTGGAAATAAACTTGCAAGGTTAGAACTGATAGGAACTTAGGCACTCAAGTAGGACGACATTGGGTCTGTAGGGGAGAGACACATCCTGAAAAGACAGAACTAATTCTATCCATTCACATTTTGTTGTGGTCACGTCAACTGTGTTTACTCCTTTTTTTCTACAGTTTCAGAAAAAGTGGGGTCTTTGTGCACCATTGACAGAGTAATATTAAAATACAGATTTTGACACATATCTGCTTGTTTTCTTTATTTTTTCCTTTTGCTCTATACTGTCTGCATCAACGATTGATGAAAGATTGATTACTGAGTGGTGGGTGGCAAGGAGAAGGCAAAAGACAATGCATAAAAAAGATGGAAAGTTTTAAATCAGTTTTCAGTTTTCTTTTTTGAAAGTAAGTTATTTCTAAAATTTAATTACTACAATGTCATATTAATTGTGGTACAGATATAAACTTGCCAAGATATCCCAAAATATTGTCACAGCTTGGTAATAGACTATCGGTCTTAAAAAAAGAAAAAAAAAATCCAAGTTTTAAAATACTGGTCAGTATGATACTATCTTAGCTTTTCAATTTCTGTAACTATTCCCAGAGTTCCAAAAAAATTTTGCCAAAATATACTACTTGCCATTTTTTTTTTCCCAACATTCCACATGCTTTCTGCTTTCATGCCTTTGTTCATGCTGTTCTCCAGGGGTTCATCCCCAACACAACCCGTTGATGGAACAGAGCTGAGTTTATTGCTTCCCACCACAAAGGAGCATCTCAGAGTGGAGATAGTGAGGTCAGAATTTATTGAGATTTTGGTGATTGCTTTAGGGTGTATTTTTCAATGTAGGAATGTGATTACGATTGGATGAGAACCAGAATAAATCAGGAGAGGTTTGTGGAAATATTAAGGCTGGAATTTTGAGGTGAGGTTTTCATGCACAAACCATCAGTTTTTTGTTGAACAGTTTTTGGCTCTTTCAGGAAGTTGCAGTAGTAAACTATCAAACCAGTTGCCAGGGAAGGACAGTCCTGGAAAAGTAAATAAATGCTAATGGAGACAGAAAAAATAGCAAAGTCAAGTTGAAGCAGACTGTAGGAATGATTTCGGTTATCAATATCCAGGTCAAGTATAAGATCGAAAATACCTCCGGGAAATTTATTAAGATATAAAAGATGAAATTCTACCTTCAAATGTTTATCAAGTCTTAAGTCAATGGCAGCTTTTTACATGTGGCCAAGTAAGTTTAAAATTAACATAGGATAATATAGAGGTAAGGAATGTTGTTTCTTTAATTCATTTTCTAGCCAATCGGAGAAATAATGGTCACATCTACTATTTGTTAAATGTCAGCAAGTTTCTCTCCATGATTTTGTCATTGTAAAGCAATAATACCTTCTAGGTGGAATTCTTAGTACCAATTTAATACAATAAAGTAGTGCTTACACAGAGAAGAGAAAGGTTTTTGGGAAAGTGCTCCTTAAACACCAATTAATTAAATAACTTGTATTTACAGTTGCAACTAAAGCATTGTAGCATTGTATTTTTTTTTTTGTTTTAATCCTGAATTAAGAGTTCACAGTCCAAAGGTCCAAAGTAAGGTTTTATCTATGCAGAGCATAGAATCTCGTTTGAATATTTTTCAAGTTTTTGGATACAGGGATTATACACACACACACACACACACACACACACACACACACACACACACATATATATATAATATCCTGGATTCTGAATTGTTTACTTATATTTTAGCTGCAAAGGAGGAAAAGGAAGAATTAAGCAGAAATTGAAGCAACTGTCTCCTCTTTTCTCCTGTCTGTTACTGGGGAAAGAGTGCTTCAGCTTTCAGACAGGAATAGTAATAGATATTAGATAGTGAAGATGTGAGAGTGGAGAGTGAGAATATGGTCCTTTCATTATAACTTTGCCTTCTGAGCTTCAAAGAGCATTGGAGCTTACTTCTTCAGGATGCTTATGAAAGCAGAGCTGCTATCAAGGTGGCCTTAGGCAAAATGTTGAAGCTGGGAACAATGGCCTTGAGTGATCTGCCTTCTCTTGCTTAACAACTTTACCTCCCTCAGGAACAGTCACTTTTGTTCCTTTTCAGAATTGTAATTCCCTCACAACAAAACCTCCTTGCAAGAAAGGATTTGATCTCAGTCATTTACAGCACAGAATAAATATAAATCAATGAGATACCTCTCCGAAGTACTTGTATTTTTAGCTTCCAGTGAATTGTGGAATAAAATATTGTCTGTCCTCGTTAAAGGAATCGCAGGCTTTGCAGATTAGGGGATATTTTGCAGGCGAGAGAGTCATCTTTCATGTATGAAATCAGGCCACGTAGATTGAGTTTTACTGCTGTCAGTGTGTTCCCAACATAGTCTTTGGTGTGTAAATCTAGAAATGGTATCCTTCGAAGTTTACCTTAATTACTAGAAAAATTTCAAATTAATTCCATCTTTAAATAGATGATTGCACCCAACTAAGTCTTTGCGTTACATATTATAATAAATGGACCCTGGGGTAGCCTGGGCAGTACATGGAGGAGTCGCTTAGCTACATAACATGTACATACAATGGCACATACAATGGGGATGACAATAACAGCTAAAATGCAGTGGTAAAAAAAAAAGAGCAGTACTATCTTCCGAAGAGGGTTTGGTGCATTAAGGTAATTATGTAGCAAAATGTGACTATTACATAAACCTAACAACCAAACCACAAAACAGCAAAGGCTTATTTCTACCATACAGTATTTTAGGTCACTTATGAATAGGGAAAAAATCCAAGATACTTTGGCCTCTAAGGGAAGTACAGAGAAAAATAAGTTATTTTCATCAAAAAATAGCATTTAGTAGCTAGCTTATAGTTTACATGAATGTAAAAGTTAACCAGAGTAACTTTTTTTCTCCTGTAAAATTTAACTTTCTTTGTAAATATCTCAAATTGGTTTCTAATACCATACGAGTAGTTGGAGTACTGTGCATTTTCTTTTTCTTTCTTCTTTTCTTTTGTTCTTTCTTTTTTCTTTTCTTTCTTTCTTTTTTCCTAATGAACACATGGTAGAAGTTATAAACTGATGAATAAACCATACAGAGTTTGATAAACAAGACATCTCACTAAAGGAGAAGGATGAGTAGAGGAAACATGTTGGCAGAATTTTTAAGCCAATAAAATAGCTCTTTATAGGAAAGGAAGAAGAGTGTGATTTCAGTGCCTTGGCATTGCTTCGTGCTCTCTGTGTGATGATGCTGCATTGTTTTATCATCCTATGCCTCATTAGATCAATTTGTAATGTGTTTACGTACATTGGGATAAAAAAAATTTTACCCACATTCTGAACTAGTATTATGCTATATGCATGAGTACAGTTAAACTTTGATATTTTTATGTCACAGATACCAGAAAGAGAAAGAATTAGACAGCAAACAATGTAACAAAGTATGTTGGTTGTCTAAAATTAGGTAATTCCCTTGATTTTTCTCTTCCTTTGACCACTACATATATGTAGGAACCAAGGCCTTTGGCTCCCTAAAGTTTCATTGAAAAATCATCGACATGAAGCAAATTGATTAATAGGAGAAAGATCAATTTATTTAATGTGCATACATGGAATGAAGACACAAAGATGCAGGGGAAATTGTCCATTTTTATGCTTAGGTTCAATAAAGTATAGACAGCCGTAAACAAATAAGATTGAACAAAAAGGATATGAGACAGTGGGGAAACCCAGTAAGCCCTGTCTACCTAGATTCCTCTTGGCCTCTCCAGCGAGCAGAGCATGCATTCTTTCCTTCTAGGTGTGGGGCAGGGCCCTCTCTGGATCGGGGGTCTTATGACCTACAGTGAAACAAGGTAGGTCAGATAATTTCATTATGGTCAGTTTTTCTAGAGAATAATTTCAGGTTTTATGGCTGGCTTTTGGGAAAAGGAGTTCTGGCTTCTATGGCCCACTGTGGCAAAGAGGGATTCTAGTTTCTATGGCTAGAATGGGACTGAGAGACAGAAGGACAGAAAATCAGAGAAAAATTTTTACTTCTGAGTCCTTCATTTTTAGGTTTTTTTTTTCTGGGCCCCAACATGTATGAGAAACTTTTCACTGAAGAAAAGTTCAGAAAGCGCTATTTTCAAAATGCAGTATGATTGCTTATGTAAAGAAGGTAACTTACGAAAATACCCATAAGAAATGTACTATATAATATAGGAATATTACAAGATAATATCATCATGAATAAATTATATTTCAAAATTATGTTAAAATGATGCTAGATTACTTTCTTCAGTTGTAAGCCTTTTCATGAAACCTTGTCTGAAAACTTCTCTCCCTCTTCGAAAATTCATCTTTCTTATAGTCATTATTATATTCATTGACAAGATCAAACATCATTTACAGTACTTTAGCTGCTCCATGAACATTAATTTTGTTTCTTTAATAAAGACAATTAAACTTCAAGGACAGAAATTTTGTGTACACTTCAAAATCTTTAATTAAACTACTTATCATGCGATGGAGCACATACCAAATCCTTAAGTATCTGTTAATGATGGTATGATAAATGACAAAAAGTAATAGGAAGAAAGGAAAGAAGGCAGGGAGGAAAAGTGAAAGATAAAGAAGAAATAAATAAAAGGAATCAAAAGAAAAAGCAAGGAAGGAAGGAAGAAGGAAAGGAAGGAGGAAAAAAGGAAAAAAGAAAGAAAAAATAAAATAAAGATGTTCACTTGACTAGTCTAAGTAAAAAAAAAGGGAGACATTTTATTTAATTTAAAATAAAAGCACAAATATATTTTATGGTCTAGCTATTATCCAAAGCTTTCCTAAGTATCCCAATAAAAATAATTTACAATAAACTAAAATACATATATGGAATGTATATGTGTGTGCATGTGCATGATATTGGGATATATATGACATATGAATACATATGCATATTATATGAATGCTGAAACTCATGTCTAAATTTATACTTGATAAAATATTAGCACATGAGCATTCCATTCTAATTTTTGTTATTGAGTTAGTTTTAGTTAATCAGCGGTGATTTAAAACATACTCTTTGTCCCAAATCAACTTTTATATTCTATTTTATATACATAATATATTAAAATTGATTGCTCAAATCAATTATCTAGAAACAGAATGTCTGGGACAAAGTAAACAAATTTCTTTACTAAGGATTTTGTGGATTCACAGCAAGATCACCCACCTAAATTCTATCGATTTTGTCCTCAAAGTATATGTGGAATCCTACTATTTTTCACTATTTGAGCAGACTCCCACTTTGACATCAACATATTCTGCTTCCCTTCTATTACCTTCTTGATTTATCCACACTCCTAACAAAATCCAGGAATCTTGAAAAGCTTTTTCTTGAATCCACTCCATATAACAGCTACTGCCGCTTCTCTTTAATCGAGAAACAGACCCAACAGATGTGTGTGTGTGTGTGTGAAAATACGTATTTTAAGAAATTGGCTCACATAATTGTGGAAGCCCGGAGAGTCCAAAATCTGATGGGGGAGGTCAGTAGGCTGGAGACTGAGGAAAGAATTGCAATTTGTGTCCACTGTCAGTTTGCTAGAGAATTTCCTCTTGCTTACAGAAAATCAGCCTTTTGTTCTAATCAGATCTTCAACTGATTGAGTGAGGTCAACTCACATTGTGCAGTGCAATCTTCTTTCCTCAAAGTCCACCAATCTGAATGTAAATCTCATCCAGAAACACCCTCACAGAAATATTCAGAATAAGGTTTGAACAAGTGTCTGGGTACTGTGGCCCAACCCAGTGGACCCATAAAATTAACCCATCCCTTGTCAACTTGGCATCCTTACCCATCTTTTTAAATCATATTACACTACAAATAAAGACAATAAAAAGGTTGTACTTCCACTTAACATGATACAACTATCCTGCATGCAACCCAAAATGTACTAATCCTTTCCCCAGATAACCCCTTTATATTAAGAATATAAAGTCCTTGAACGATGTTTACTCTTTGATATCTTGTATCTTAATTAGCTATGATGTAAAGTCAATACATCTATGTTAACATGATAAAATCCTAAGAGAGAATTGAACAAAGATATTTGATTGACACAGTTATTAATAGACGGATGATAGATACACACTTGTTCATAAGAAAATAAGCAAGATATACTCATGGCAATTACCTCTCATTTCTACAACTGGTCACCTGGTCAGGGTTGGTAAATAACTACTTTCTTCTACTCCCCGCTCCAAATTCCCATTGTCCTTTTCAAGCATCCCTGCTGGCTGTGGTTCTTTACCCGGCAAGGGAACCCAAACTCTCATTACTGGAACAGGAGCCATTAGTAGTCCTTCCTGTATTGGGTTGTTTTAGTTTCCCACTGACTTTAATCCCAGGATATGGCAATGCTAACAGATGCCTAAGGGATCCCTGTGTTCCAGACACTCTCTCCCTCACCTCCCTTGTGGAGCAGCAGCCCAATTTCCACCTTGGTAGTCAGGATCATTCGCTCCGGCCAGCACAGTATGTTCCTTTTCTACCTGTTGATTTGGGGGTATGAGGAGCTCAAGGTCATTGGGTGGCAGTCTTAACTTCCGGTTCAATGGAAACCTTGTTAACATTTCCTGAGGGAAGAAGCATTTCTTTCTTTGGAACTAAAACATCTAGGCTGGGAGAACATAAGGCCACAGGGACAGGAATCCTAACCTGACCGTCCTCTTTGATATTGCTCACACATATCCCAGCAATTCCAATTCCTCTTTCACATTGTGATTTGTCTTTTATCTCTATTATAGAATCTCATAGTCTAATCTAATCCCTAGGTTACTTACTTATCATATTTCTTGTTTAAATTGTTAAAGGGCAGGCATCATTTTTCAGCTTTGTTTCTGGTGTTCAGTATAGTTCCTGTACATAGCATACATGAAACCTATTGTTTGAATGAATAAATTAGTTGACAATCAAGTACATTTATAAGGCTCTACTTTTACTATTCTAATTCAACCCCCCATCATCTCTGACCTGGATTACTGCAATCCCCTCCTCCCCAGACCCTCTATGAACAATTTAGGCCGCTTAACTGAATTCCCCACTTACACCCTTCTCCCCCATTGGCGCTACATGCTCCAATGCATCCTTTCTCCACTGGATTAGAAGCTCTATAAGGCCAGATATTTGGGACATATTTCATCACTGATATATTCCCCCCATCTGGAACTATGCTTCATGTGTATGAAACACTCAAAGACATTCTTCTTCCTCTAAGCAATTTTCAATTTTTCTGCCTCTGTCTTCAAAAAAATAATTCAGAATTGGAGCCATGCTTTTCATCTTCCACCTAAAGGAGCAAGGCTGCATATTTACATGGAACACAATGTATCATTCAGAATACGTGGTTGGTTAGTGAAAGATTTTTAAAAAAAGAATTAGAGGCTGGCAAAACCATTGAGAAGGTTGCAGGGACAGAAGTCAGAGAAGCTGTCACCGAGGATATCAGCCTGAAGCTCCAAAGCTAGAAGTTCTAAAAATCTCACCCTACAATTCCTAAAAATCCAAAATCATCTCATCCAAAGCTCTTGTCCATCTCACTAACTTCTGGAACACTCTATCTTCTATTTTAATCTGCATCATTAACATGGATTATGCTCAAGAACAATTTCCCAGCAGCTATTTGGACCTCACATCTGCCCAGGCACACTTACAACCACATCTGGAGAACAATGACCCCTTTTTTTCTCTCTTGCCCCTAAATCTTGTGACGCTGCCTGTTGTTGGCTGATAGCAACCTGTTATATACAGGAGGGAAGGGGATTTTGCTTCTCCCCTGCCATGCAGGTGAAATCTCAGAAGTGGGTGGCAGTGATAATGAGCTGAAAACAAATAGCCAAGCACACACACTTATCTGGAAAGTTAGGAGTCTTGGGAAAAAATACTGTTTTTCTCCACTCATTTATTTTCCTTCATAGAATATTGTTGCTGTTATTCTTCGTTTAGTTTTGTTTTATATATTGTCTTTCTACCTTATCCTGTGCATAAATCTTGGATGAATCTAACTTAGATTTATCACCCACAAGGCATCTAACTCAATTATCTGGTCCCAGCTGTTGTATTAGGTGTATAGTACTTCTGTAACAAAACACGTCTTCAAGGGAAGTGTTTGATTTATCTGAAGTACTAACTAGGCTGTGTATTGTGACTTGCTTTAAGCTTATGTTTCTCTTTAAAATCTCCCATCACAGCAGAAGAAAAATGATCAGGTTTTCCTATGACGCTACACATATTACCTTACAGAAAGGGTAGATATTCTTGCTAACGTGATAACAAATATGCTAAAGTTATTAGGAAAAAAAGTTAACTCTGAACAAAATAACAGCGACAAAAAAAAGCCTAGTACTGACTGGCCTTTGCCTTGGCCCATCTCCCGGCAGCCTCCAGGCTGAGCTCATGTCGGTCTTCAGGGCCCAGCTCTGCTTGGGCAATAGCCACTCCTCAAGGCAGTGGTCTATTTGTTTGGGGGAGGGTGCCAGGGGTAGGTAGAACCAAATGTCCTAGTCTGATATATCTAATCCAGCCTGACCTGGCCCCAGCCTATGATCCAAGTGCATAAGCCCTTCCCAGAGTCACCTCTATTCTCCCCCTCCATGGCTCTGGCCTGCCGTCCTGGCCCTTCCCCGCCTACTTGTGCCTTCCAGATCCCGCCTATTCCTCAGGGCCCTGCACCTCCTCCACGAGCCTTCCTTGTTTCCTTTAAGGCCCTCAAAATAAATAATCTGGGTTAAACCAGTATCTGTTGAACTACCTTTTTACTTTTTCCCTTTTGAATTCAGTATTTACTTCATTTTATCTTTACTTAAATTTTCCCTATTACCATCACTGTATTAATTACTTAATAGCTAGATACTGAGAGGCATGGAGAGAAATGGAGAAGGTATCATATAGGAGTTAAAAAGCAGTTAAGACTCTCTGCAAATGGGTTGGTGTCCCTAGAAATTCATAGCCATATTTTACAGTTGCCAAGAACTATTGTCATGAGATCAAAATCATGGTGACCCTCAATGTTCACAGGAATCCAAACAGTTATAAAATGCATTATACATTTCACCAAAGGTGAACATTTATCATGTGTGCCCTTGCAGTGTCTTTAAGTTGCCTGCATTAAAAATTAAAGTGTTCTGATTAGAAACTTCTTTACTGGTGTTCACCAACCAAGCATACATTTCTAGATTGAGACAGAATGATCACTGGGTTTTTGTCCTTGCCCCAGTCTAAGCCAATGCCTTTGTATGCCATTGGCAATGACGACTCAATAGATTTTTGCTGCCCAGTAGCCAGCAAAGATGATTCTATCCTGTGAAAAAGACTATCCTCAAATGCTTTTAGGCCTTTTGTAGATGACATGCAAGGAATGAGCAATGTGAAGTGACATACGGAGAGAGACAAATGAATTTCCTCTTTCCTAATCTTTATATACATTAATATACATAACTCGACATTCCATTTATATTTATATTTTATTTTTATGATAAATAGAAGGTTCCATACCAGATGCAATTTTGTTAAGGACCTCATCAGCAAGAACCAATAGCTATACCAATTGTCACTTTGCATCTCTTCAGAGTGAAGCAACCACACGGCATAGGCGTAACTTCTTATTCTACAGATGTTCTCAGTTACTTTTTATGATGCATGGAGTATTTATTGGCATCCCCAACTTTACTTGTATTAATGTTGTCTGCTTCCTTCCATTTTCACAGAAAATTTAAATATATTTAAATTTTGGTATATGAATCACTGTATGATTCTTTCTATGTGTCCCAATGGGATTGTACATGTGTTCACAAATCAAAACCCACAGATATATACAACACCAAAACGGCCATCAGTACACAGTGGTAAAATAGAACAGTCAAACATCTTTATTAAAACAAGGTCTTGGCATGGCATTTGTTGAAAACTTTTTTTGATACATTTTGCAAAAAATCCATGATTTCTATCAGTGATTAATAGTGCATGTTCAGTCTCAGATGGAATCATGATTGATGTTTAATGTCAAAAATAGTTGGGTACAGACCTCTCTGCATGTCACTGGCTGTGACTGTGATGTGAAACGATAGTGTTCTAACAGGGAGAAAAACATGTCTCTTTGATTAAAGCCCCCTCTGTTTATATGCAGGGCACCAAGTATTGGTAAGGGGGGATGAGCTGTCACCATCAAACAGGTTCTGATAATAAACTTTCAGGCACAAAGGGTGAAAGTGTTCCATAACCTTAATTCGTGTCATTGTTTTATGAGCTTGTGTTCACACCATTCATGGAAAATAACTAAGGGTGCTAATATTATACAAACTACATAAATTAAACTACTGAAATAGGCGCTTGCCTTCTTGACAGTGCTGAAAATTAGATAAAAGTGTGATGCTTTGGAACCCGCTCAAATGACCTTTCCATGTGTGTAAATTCCAGGTTCGCCTATTGTAATTATGTTTGATGGGTGAACAGGTAATACACATGCAGGAATTGAATGCAAATAAAATCAATGTAGATTTTATACAATGAAAATTCTGGTATCCATAGCATACAGTCTGTGGAAAAAAAACAGTTGTGTTTCCTGAATAAGACCATATAAAGAGGAGTAAATTACTAGGAGAAGCAGGACAAGAAAAGACACAATTGGAGAATTATGCTTGTCGATTTGTTGGAACATGAAATTATAATAGGTACCCCACAAATATCAAACAATAAATATCACTGTTGGCATGACGGCAATTGCAATATCTTACATCACCATGACACATTACAATTGAAGTACTAACTTTTTTTCTTTCTTTAAAAAAATTATTTTTGCAACTAATTTATAGTTTTCCCTGTGTGGAGCTTTGGCCCTGGTGGGATTGGCATACTCCTTTTTCTAGGGTATCCCTTGCTTATAAGCCTTACTTTCATTTCTGACTTTTCCGAGAGGCTAGAGATCGAAGTTGTTTTCTCAGCGCATTACCCAGGAGAAGAAAATAAGAATAAAACAAAAAAGATATTAATACTATATCATTTGACTGTAAAATAATCTTAGTTGGAAGCTATTATTAGCTCCATTTAATAGAGGAAAACAAACAATGAGCAAACAAAAGCATAATAAAGCAAAATCTTGAGGCTTCTTTCACCTCTTCAGACAAGATTTGTATTATTGGGAATGCCCAACGAAAGAGAAATATCAGATTGTTTTAGTGCTTGAGTGCTAGGAAAAATAATTGAGTCTAACGAGAATTATAATTAGGATTGTTTATAGGTTTGTGGAAAGCATAGGGAGAGTAAAGCATGTTGCAATGATACCTTCCAACACAATTAGGAGACAGGTAACAGTGCCCCTATTTTTTACACAAAACCTGGAGGCTTGGTGAGGTTGTCCTGGCAAAAATACTGTGTGAATACAACGCTGGGGGACTGTACCGGACCCTTCATGCTCAAGCAGAACACTGTTGTGTTGAAATTGGAAGAACTAGGTGAAAAGTTTGAAACACAAACTTTCTTAGGTTTTCAAAGGCATTTTATTGCATTTGAAAGAATTCTATTTCTTAGAAATACCAGGGGTGGCACTCCTAGACATTTGGAAAATCAGAAAGTAGAAGTATCTTACTATGTTACAGGCACCTTAAGGTATGTGAAGCGCGCGCACGCTCACACACACACACACACACACACACGCGTGCGCATGCACAAAATCAAACAATGCCACATCCCTCAGATATTGCTACGGTCAGTGTATATTGCTCCATTAATACATAGAATGTGATTATTTAGGATGTGGAGAAATAAAACGGAGGCAAAAAAAAGGACAGAAAAATTAGAGAGTTAAATGAAACACAATTTACGTTTCTTATAAAAGACAAGCACTTTATTTTATTTTTAAAAGAAATAACCAAGTCTTTTGCATAATGTAATACGATGGAATGTCCTCTCGTTCTGAAACGTGAAGGGGCATTCTTGTTTTCCCTTTTTTTAGCACATTCCATCCATATATAATTTACATGTATCATTTCTATTCGAATATGATAATTCAGAAGATATTTGTGTATGTAAAACAGACCAACTCTCATGTACTTATACAATTATAATTCCTTGAAAGGTGTTCTTTAAAGATTCCTCCAAAAATAGTCAAACTATTAAAAAAATAGATTATATGAAAGCATTACTCAATTTGCAAAACATTATTCTAAAAAGCACAGTGAAAATACTAAATGAACGTTTTAAATTGTGGGTTAGAAAAACTTTTGGGAGATCTAGTATTCAATCCACTCCGTGGTACTTTTTTCCTTTTGTAGTTAATGGAATAACTATAGACTCAATTTTATATCTCAGGAAAAAATCACAATAACTGGTTTTTACTTCCTTTACATTGTTATTTTATTAACCTGCTTTTTGCTCTTGCCAGGAAAAACAAAAACTTGTCGTGTTCTACAGTTCCACAAAGATTGGCAAGGTGTTCTCATCTTGCATAGCAAGCAAGGAATGAACTATGACATCTAATATAGAAATAAGCAAATGGTGAATATTCATTATATGCCCTTCTTGCTGAACAGTTTCTTGAATCGGCCTGCATTATAGCATGGTTATTCATAAAGTGATATATAATTTCAAAAATTTTACTAGAACAACATTTTTTTGACATAACCAATCTGAAGCTACTGGCAAAATGAATAATTTAAACAGAAATGTGACACTTATAGAATAAAGTAACCCAATGGCTGACAAGGAGGCTGAGCAAATGTGCTCGACCAGCCTCCCCCGCTTGGATTCTGCGCCCCATTATCAGGAAGTGTACAGGATATTAGCCCTCAGAAGGAGCGCTTTGGAATTATAAAAAATTCTATCATTTATGATTTAATTTCTCAAAGACTATTGATTCTTAGAAAAAGTATTATGTGGTAAATCACAAATATGCATGTGAGGTGTCTGTGGAAATATATGCTGACATTGCCTAGGGCTATTTTACTTCTCATATGTTCTGAACTTCAATACATAGGTTAATTTCATCAGCTCACATTACTGCCTGTATTATTAACATGCTCCACACAAGTTTACATTAACTGTAGTTGAAACCATTTTCTAGTATTTAGTTGACCAATCTTCCTATAGAAGAGATCACTTGGATATTACATGCTACACTCAGCACAGGGTCTCATCACATACGTATTCAGAAATTATAGTTGAGCATAAGGATCTCATCAACATGAGACATACTATTTTACCTAAACTTCCAAGTAATTTGGTGTAATATATGCTTTATGGGGCAAGATTATTCAGAGTGAGGTTATCTTTTTGGCTGTTAGAGAAAGTGTAAGTAGAAAAGACAAAAGATGAACAGGCAGAGAGTAAAGAGAAGAGAAAACATAGTGCAAATACCTAAACAGAATGTTAAAGATATTAAAAATATCTCCCTGAGCCTATGGACCTTTGTCCAGACTAGATTATCCCGGGGAAAAGAACAGAAGGAAAGGAGGTAGGGAAGGATGGGGAGAAGGGCAGAGAGAGAGAGAGGAAATGAGATAGACGATGCCCAAATGTTTTGCCATCTTTTTAATCACAAATTAATTATGTTAAATAGCTTAATGTGCCGCCCACATCTCCTCTGGTTTTCCCTACCTTAACTTTCCCCCTGTTGATTTCACTTCCTCAGCAGCTCTCAGCCCACAAAAATAAGATTTAAAGTCAGTCAGAGTAAGACCTTCCAATTTCAGTCCCTACTCTCCCAGTTTTGCCCAGTGCCTCCTTGCACGGGGAAGGTGGGACCAGGGTCACTGCCCCCAGAGCACAGCACTCAGGTAAGGGGTCCTTGATAACAAGCCTAGCTTGGACAAATGCTTAGCCAGGGTGTTCTGAGACAAAGAGGTGGAGAATGTATGAATCATAATCGAGGAGGAATACAAAATGGCAAATCAGGAAAGCATTGCCAAGTCTGTAGAAAGCATAGCAAGGTTAAAAGCTGAATTAGTACTTCAGTGCAACTAAATGACTTCCTCCCATGGCATCCTGTAGCAGCACCAAACAGGAGTGCCTGCAACATTTTTGCCCTCCCTGCCGCAATCGGAGTAATCTTTTCAAAATGCAAATTTGAATTTACCTCACCCATAAAAGAAAAAATATATTGAATGCATTCTCATTGTTCTTAAAATATAGAACAAATTCCTAATGGTAGCTAATAGATCCTGAATGCATGTTCTTTTATTTTATTTTCTACCACTTTTAACCTTGATCTCTATTATAAACAAGTTCAGCTAGCGATACTCCCTTTTCCACAGGAACTTTGCATACACTAGTTCAGTTGCTTGGAAACTCTTCCCCTCATTCTTTATCTGTTTCACTTGTGTAGTAGTTATA
Source organism: Indri indri (assembly GCA_004363605.1). Classification (NCBI taxonomy): domain Eukaryota; kingdom Metazoa; phylum Chordata; class Mammalia; order Primates; family Indriidae; genus Indri; species Indri indri. Next base: position 95,853 of record RJWJ010002325.1, read on the forward strand.
TGTTTTTGTCTGTTCAGTGGCTTATTTGTAGTCTGTACGTTTTAGATGGTGGATATATGGTCCAGGCTTCGCCAATCTAAGTATCCCTATCATTGGTTATACCCCATTTTTTCTGAAATGGCTGATGCCTCAAGGCAGGGCAATGAATGTTCCCTGGGTCTTTTATCAGAATAGATCTCTCTATCTTCTTTTCTGTCTCCCTCTTCCTCTTCCTTTCTCTCCCCTCTCCCTCTGATTTATAGATGTGAGAAATATGCCTAGAAAATCACTCCTGGCTATTTTTGCCGCCATGTAGGCATTGACAATGAAACACACACAGAGAAGGGAAGTGCTAAGAGAGTGAAAATGCCCTGATGGTGTAACTGAGGGGAGCCATGGGATCCAATCATGTCTGAAGGCAGAGACACACCTTGGACATCAATTTTGTATGAGCTAATAACCCCCCTTTTTAATTGCCTGTACATTTTACTTAGTTCTCAGAAACTTCTAACTAAAAAGTCATCAGTAATATTAAAAATGGTTCCCAGAAGTGGATTGATAGACCCTAGTATGTGGAACTGACTGAGGTAAACATAAAGAGAAGCAAAATTTTAATCTCTGCCGTAGAATAGCAAATCATTTGAACTATTGATATTTGTTACTGAATCTTTTAGGACAGAGAGTATGTGCCTATTGAGAGTGGAGCTTTAGGAAAATTGCGGAAAAAACTTAGAATGTTGAAATGTGGTGGTTGCTACTTGCAGCATTCAAAATGTTCTTAAGAACAAGTGACAAGCTTCAGTACACAATAGCTCAAATAAAAGCAGTGGGGAAGGAGCACACGGGCGTGCTTAAAAAAATAGAAAGGCCATATCTTTCTGTTTCCTGTGCTCCACAGTGCTGGTGCACAGGATCACCGTTCACACCAGCCACCTTGAAGGCAGCTTGTTGACATAAGACCCTTTCTTCCACGGAAAGGATAAACAGCAATTCGTCCTCAATAGAATCGACACGTACTCTAGATATGTGTTTGCCTTCCTGTGGTGGCTCCAACGGCTCCACCTTCAGCTTTCAACATAGTATCCCAAATAATATTGCCTCATACCTAGGCACTAAAGATATAGAAAGAAGACAGGAATGGCCCCATTCATTGATATTTTTAGTGACCTAACTTTGACATTGCACTTCCTATCCTCACGAATGCAGGCTATGCTGGGTAAGCAGGCTTGGTTTTCAGATCGGTAAAGGTGATGCTCATATTGGGTGACAGAGTTAATATTTCACTGAATCAGACAGTATCACATGGACACATTGGGTCCTCCCATGCCATTGGGCTTGCAGGAAATGAAAGGAGTTACTCTAATTGTTGAAGGTATTCAACCCTAATTACCAAAAGAAGCCAAGGTTGCTATAACACAGTTGGGGAAAGCAGGGTTATCTGTAGAGCCATAGCGAATCACAGGGTATGTCTCAGTGCTTATGTGGTCAGTGAAGTATTTGTGGCAAACACAGCCCGAAGAAGGCAAGTCAACTAAAAGCTAAAAACTACTGGGGTGTCAAGGCCTGTGTTATTGCACCATGGTGCAATGCTGAATTGCCCACTGAGGTGAATATGTGTGTGCAAGTGTATACGGTCTTGCTTTTTAGTACACATATACGTATTTTCTACATTATATTATGTGTTCTTAGATGTCATAGTGTTTCAGTACAGCCTTATCATCAAGCATTTTTTCTCTCTGTCTTTCATTACTGGATACTGCCTTTAAGAGATATTGCTTTCCAAAGTGCTTCCTGTGCCTTCCCAGAAGTGAAAACTTTGCAATATTGCCATTGCATATGCCTGAACATTTCAGGATACTTCCTTTTTCATTTGCTTGCTCTGACCAGCCAATTCTCCATTGAATTCTAAATAGTTCTATATTTAAGTGTACTTTCTGCCTGATGTTATCTGGTTATTTTACTACTAGGATCTTTTTGACCTCTTCACTGTGCATTCCACCCCAATCCCATCAGTGGAGTATGGTCCAAGGCCAGTTCTCTTTATCTTCTCACTTGCTTCTAGATAGTTTTCTCTGCATTTTAGTTGTGCCCCACACGTTGATGTTAGGATTTCCATATGTTCTCATTATCTTTATATGTGGCTGTAGATAAGGAATGGGCTGGTTTTTATACAGGTGGCTGATACTAAAACATAGAAAAGTGGAGGCTTTCAATATGCCCTCAATGCCTTATTTGGACTCTTTAAGTTATTTTTATACATTTATATAAAAGATTTAAAGGCATTTATTCTAAATTAGAATTTCCCCAAAATTTATAAGCATCTTGTGACCTTTAGTGATTCTGCCTTTTCTGCTGTTGCTTGTTCAGGTAGATTGCTTTAAATTCTATCACTGTTGTGAAAATACTGTGAATCAATAAAGGTTATGTTCAAATTCTACCTTCATGACAAAAACGTCCCTAATCTCTCTAATGCTATTAAGCAGAAGAGTGCTTGAAACACTGTAAGGATATATATAATTTTTCTTTTTGATCAGATTTATTTAACACACTAGGTTATAACCTTCCCATGGAACATGTTTGTAACTCTTTCTATAGCTAGCTTTTCATGGTACACACAATAGGTGCTCAAAAAATAAGGAATGAATGAATATGTCTTACATAAATTTTCAACATGGAATAAGATCTATTCTTTAATGTTAAAAACTTTAAAAGCAGACACATTATAAAACGATAATAATTTTAATATTCCACACTATTACCTGGACAATTTGGGTTGCTCCTGACATTGGACCAGGGGGCAATAAAAAGAGTTTATTGCCTCCAAAATCTGATTATTTCTGGCACTTCTCATTTTCATCAGCATTTCATTTTTCTTAGTTTAATTGAGAATGAACTTTCTCTGAAGGAAATATTGTCCCAAAAGGCCATTCTGTCTGGACACAACCTCAGTAGTCTCAGAATTAATAGTGGAAAGCTCAAGGCAAGTGTCACTTTGTATCAAATGAAGCATCAAAATAAAAAGTGCCCCCACAGACCTCAAAGCATACGCACAAAGGTGAGGTCACTGTCAAACTTTCCCTTAGGTGGCTTCTGTTTATATTGTGCCACCCAAGTTTGAGAATGAGCTTACATGTGATCCTATCATGGTGCATGGGGAAGATGATTCATTGCCAGGATAGAAAACGAGAGAAAACCAAGCAGATTACCACTGAAATGGCAAAACAGATCCATAATAGTCATTCACAGAGGCGCAGTGATGAAGGCAGCCTACTATTTGAAAGCACGTATAGCACAAAGCAAGGATAAATAAATGGTTTAATGTCAGTTACTCCCACTTAGTTTTCCAATTAAAAAAATCTCATATTCTTTGTATTTCTTAACTCAAAGATAAATTTTCTGTCATTCTGTGTATAATAATAAATAACCTGAGAGTAGATTCTACTGTAGTTTAATACTAGTAATCCTTACTTGAGTACCAATTTCTTTTTTTTTAATGAATTCATCAAAGTGAAGTTGCTCCATTGTTCCTCTGAATATCCATTGGCAATCCGATGATACGGCATTTAACTGCAGCAGGGTGGAAGTGACCAATGGAAAGATTTCCTGATTACTCTGGCAACTTTGCAGCTAGTTCTGGATTGTGCAATTTTCTAAGAAAAAAATAGTGTAGTCAGGCTACCCTGCTGTGGGACAAGCTTGTTTCAACAAAATAAAGATAAAGCTTGATCTTTGCCACAGATCATTACACTGATATGCAAATGTTATGTATTTTCAGGGTCTAACACACTGCATGAAATATAAGAGAAGCTCAATTAAAATTTCTTTAAAAACAAATGAATGAATGAATATATTGTGTCCACGGGTCTATTATTGTCAATAGTTTTGTTTCTTAAGTTTTGTCATAACACTTATGTACCTTAAAGAGTTGAAACAGTTTAGATGACTTCATCCTGGCAGGATCCATTTGCTTTGCTACTTCCCAGCCATTTTAATTGAAGCTAAAAACTTCAAATTGGATTCCAATGTGTCTTTACCAGCTCACTGTTTTCTTAGACAATCCATATTGCCATTGTTTTTGCATTCCAATGTAATCCATTATTATCACTTGGCTAAGCAAACACAGCTGGGTAGTAATGAATGAAGCTTCCACATTTGCAGATAAACTTAGCTGTAATGTTCTATAACTTATTCTCTAAGACAGAGAAAAGGCCTAGAACAATTCTGCCCTCCAATCCAGTATCACAAAAGATATAAATGTTATATTGAAAGAGCAGGGACAATTCCATTATTGATACTTTGCTTTGTTACAAAATGTAAACTAATAGATAAGGAGATAAGTGTGACACAGTCATTCCATTGTTTCTACAATTATTTATGTAATTTTAAAAAAAAATATGTATTTATTTATTTTTATTTATTTATTCCAGCTTAAGAAAATAATGAGCGACTTTGTTGTCAGTTTAGAAAATACAGTTTGGACAGTTACAGGGAACTTTCATAATGAAATGCGTGATATCCTGTTAAATGTCTGGATTTGGTTTTACTCTGGTAATAATGTCATAAATCATTAAATATAAAAGCTAAAATTCAATTTCAATATCTTGGATTTGGATGAAGTTTAATTTCATTATCATGTCTGTTTTTTTTTTAATTTCATTGCACTTTGACTACTGAAAAGAATTTGAATGCAAAAACTGAAATCATAAGTTTATGGTTATAACATGATGTCTTATTTGTTATAGATTTCACACATCAAAAAGCTGAAGTTAAAACTTTAAAACTAATTCTTGCCATTTAAATATTGCCAGCCATTAACTATAGCAGAAACAAGGTACAGGTGTCATGATTTTTATGCTTTGCTATAAATTAAATGCTGTTTCACCCCACCGAGTTCCCAGTCTGAAGTTTCTAACATTGTAAGCAATTAAGTTTGCATGCTCAGTTAATGCTGGCACCTGGGAACCTGATAATTTGCATGTACACAAAGCTCAGGCTTCCATTCACAATCTCCTTGCACATATAAATCTATTAAACATAATAACCAAAAGACCAGAGCAATGTAATGGCCCCACTAAAACCCAGGCCTACAATGTGATCTCTGCTTGATTGTCAGTTTGCGATCATCAGAACTGTTATCTACTAAATAAAAGCAGTAAGAAAGGCTCCATTCAAGGATACTCTTTGGAGAACACCTACCAAACTCAGAACAGTAATTGGCTCATTTTGGATAATTCCTGAGCTTTCTTAATTCTCTCTCTTTACAATATGTAGGCCTGGGCAGCCAGCTTGCCTTAGCTGTGGAACAGGCATTCTTTCCTACAAAATACATATTGAAAATTAAGACTCACAAATAGCCAAGGTAGAGAAAAAGCAATTAACATTGATCCAGTTTTTTTTTTTGTAAATCCTCTAATCAGTTAAATGAACTTAATACTTCATTTACTGCTGTTTTTGTCCTCGTTTTTAAATATTCTTAAACTCTGTTTTACCAATTTTAACCAATCTCTTGTTATATTGTATCTACATTGTCATATTTGGTAGATGTAACAAGAATTAGAATGCTACACTTTAAAAACAAGAGCGTTTCTCTTTTAGCACTATACAGTGTGTTAATTTTTATGATCCTTTAATTTTGTACTGTAGTAGCCTCTTTGTTTAAGCCCTTCACTAAATCTAAATTTTGCCTTTTTCATTCCTCACTTTTTCTTTCCTTTCTTTTTTTTATCTTTCTTTTTTTCTTTTTTCTTTTTTTCTTTATGGAAAGCATCATGTTGTACCATTAAGGCAATCCGTAATTTGAATGAGGTCTCCTGTAAGTCATACCTTTAGTCATTGCCTAGAAAAAAAAGGGGTAAGAACTGTCAATAGGAAAAAAAAAAATATGGTGGTGAATTCAGTGAAGAATGAATGGATTTAAACTTCCAGTTTAAGTGTAATAAGTGTAATCACTCTGAAACTGACGAAGGTTTTTTAAATCTGTGAAAATAATTGAAGTAGAAGCATCAGGTAATGAATGGTACATAAATAATGTGCACTGCATGCATATATATTTATGAGACAAGTATGCTGCTTTTATGAAGAATATCCATTCAGTTTCCATCAAAATGAAACTTTATTAAAAACTTGACGTTAACATTCTTGTTCAATATGCATATTGGATAATTTTGAATATGGTATAGAAGATTTCAAAATTGTACTTTGTGTAGGGCACTCACCATGAATAGAGCTTGCGGGACTGGAAGTTGCTCTGGGTGAGTCAGTGAGTGAGTGGTGAGGAATGTGAAGGCCCAGGACATTACCATACACTACGGTACACTTTATGAACATGGTACGCTTAGGCTAACTGAATTTATAATAAAAATTATTTCTTCAATAGTAAATTAACCTTAACTTACTGTAATATTTTTACCTTGTAAACTTAATTTTTTAAATTTTTTGATTCCTTTGTATTAATACTTAGCATAAAACATAAATACATTGTACAGCTGTGTGAAAATATTTTTTCTTTACAGAAAAGCTTTTATCTATTAAAAATTTTTAAAAACTAAAGCACAAACACCTAGCTTACACGTAACTTTCACAGGGTCAGGATCATCAATATCACTGTCTTCCACCTCCACATCTTGTCCCACTGGAAGGTCTTCAGGGGCAATAACACACACGGGCCTG